>PVKS010002495.1:0-117295 GCA_004027875.1 Aplodontia rufa
GAAGGGGGGAGGGTGTATGAAGAACTCATAGGAGACTGGAGAGTGGGAATATGGGGGAACCATCCCAGAAGCCGATGTCATTCCTCCACAAGATACCCATTTGACTCATGAGTTCTTCTGGGGGAAACTGCAACAGGTGAAACCCAAGGTGGTTATCCATGTTTTGGCATTTCCCCTGGATAACAAAGTTTATATCCATTGATTGTTAATGTTTTGATAATGTTTCCCCCTCAACTGTATCTCTATATACTTCTAATAAAAAAAAAAAAGAAGGCAGTTCAGTGGTTGTCAGAGAAAGGGTGATGGATTACAAAGGGGCCTACTTTGGGGGTGATGGATATGATCACTCCAATGATTGTGACAATATTTTCCCAGATGTAAATCATGAAAAAAACGTATCAAATTTTCTACTTTAAATACATACAATTTACTGTATGTCAATTATACACCCATAAAGCTTCTTTAAAAAGATGACTCCAAGCTAGGTGTGGTGGCACATGCCTGTAATCTGAATTACTCAGGGGTTTGAGACAGGAGGATCATAAGTTTAAGGCTAGCCTGGGCAGTTTAATGAGACTCTGTCTCAAAATAAAATTTAAAAAAAGCGTGGGGACACAGCTCAGAGGCAGAGGGCCTCTGGGTTCAATCCCCAATACCATCAAAAAAATAAATAAAAATACTCCAAGAAACACATGGGTTATATGACTAATTCTCCACCCCCCCCCATGTCCACTTTACCAATGCAGGATGTTCAGGTGAACTGAGCCAAGGGTCCCCCCTAACACACACACACACACACACACTGCTTTTTCTGAGCTCAGCACCAGTCTCTGCATAAGCTTCCAAATGTGCATTTTACAAAAGCAGTCAGAGGGTGCTGGAGCCATGGCTCAGTGGTGGGAGCACTCGCCTGGCAAACATAACAACCCGGGTTCAAATCCCAGGACCACATACACAACGAAGTGTTGGAGAAACAAAGGCCAGATGGAAAAATAAATAAAACTGATTCTCTCTTTCTCTTGGGAAAAAAAAAAAAAAAGCAATCAGAGGAGTCATCTTTCCCTTTAAGTTCCTACTGCCTCTTCTTACACTATTCCCATATTTGACCAGAAGCTATGAGACACTATATTATGAAAATCCAGCTTCGCCCTACTACTCCCACCCTGGGAAAGACTTCAAATTCAACAATTCTAAGAAAGATGGCACAAACAGATCTATTTTATGTGTAGAGTTCTACCAGAAGGAATGCCCCACCAGAGATTCACATTATTTCTGTTCTTTTTTGAGATATTTGCCTCTTTGCCATAGCATCAATGAGAACAGAAACACACTCCGGTGCCACTAAAGGTCATCTTATCTGTTACAACCAAATTCTGCTACATGGAATAGAAAATCCAGTTGTTTACATGCAATGACACATTCTTTTCACTATATAAAGGCCAGGAGTGAACAATCAAGAACTGTTTTAGCAACCCTGCGAAGTCATCAGGGTCTCAGCCTTCTTGTCTCCTCTGGCATGTGACTCCGTCCTCAAAGTCACATGATATCTGCTAAACCTCTTTGATCTTAACAACAAGAGGGGAGGCAATCATCCTGGAAGATAAAACCAAGCTGGTAGAGAGGAGGAGGTAGGTCACCTGTCCAACAGGAGGTCAGGTGCATGGCTATTCCAAGACAGAGACAGTGGACACTGGAACTCATTCCCATAACATGAAGAGAGCTGATCTCTGCAGCTGAAACATGGGCTCAGATCTGAGGACCCAATTATTAAGCGTGATGCTAAGATGTTCCTTTTCCTGCAAAACTGCTGCAAAAGAACACTGAAAGATCACCCCTCCTATGTTCTGACCATAATCTTCAGGACTGCATTACAAGCACTGGCAGGGCCTTTCCACACTGTGACCCCAGAAAAGTCCTAGAAGAACCTACTGATGCTCCGCCCCAGAATATTTTTTTCCTATGAGTACACTCAGCCTCTAGTGTTTCTGGGCAACCTGGGGTGAGACAGGGAAATGGGAGGGGGGTTAGGTGTATTGTCTCTGAGCACACACTTAAAAAGTGGTAATGTGGGTTGGGGATTTAGCTCAGTGGCAGAGCACTTGCCTAGCATGTGCAAGGCCCGGAGTTCGGTTCTCAGCCCTGAAAAAAAAAAAGTGGTAATGTCTCAGGGACAGAGATGTAGCTTAGAAGTAGATCTCTCCTAGGATAAATCCTTAGTACTGGGCAGGGGAGGGGGTAATGTTTCAACATGATAAAAGTGTTATCATTGGGGAGGGAATTATAGTGGAAAAGTGGTAGGAAATCTGTTCAATATTGTTGGAATCAGACAGAGACACAGAAAGGGTAGTCAAAGGATGGTTGCTTTCATCAGACACAGCTCTCCTGCCAGCCAACCACAGGCCATATCTGTCCTTAGCCCTGCTCTCTTATGTCAGGAGCCAGAAGTATATGCCTTGCCAATCCTGGTTAGATTGCCTCCTGATGGCCTCGCCTCAGGGACGTGGAGGGGTAGGAGCAGAGCATAATCTCAGGAAGCAGGCAGCCCACCCCTAAGGAGTCAATAAAGAGTCAAATGCTGCCTTTGCTACTGACCACCAGGGAGCAAGGAACTTGTCTGGATTTTAACACTCTGGCCACACTCTCCCCAAGGACCATTACAAGTCATCTCTGGAACCCTCTGCCGCCATCAGTGAATGAGATCAGAGTGACTCCAGCAACACTCCACTCTCTTGAAACACCCAAGTGCACTAGAGGCCCTTGGACATGAAGATGGAGGGGCTAGGAGCCTAGAAGTGAATATCCTAGACTTCTAGGCCTCCTGCCCAAGTGCAGTACTTAACTATAATTATTACAGGAATACATTATTTTGCCTAAAACGTATTTCAGAGAGAACTACAAGGTGTAAAGTGAAATGAATCTCCCTTGCCTCCACACCTAGCTGTACTCCCCAGAGACTATCATATATAGTTTTTCTGGTATATCTGTCTGAAATTTTTCTGTCCAAATGTATACTACTAAATGCATTTGCAAGAATTTTATTTATAAACAACTCAATATATATAATCACCAATTTATAAAATATGTTTTACTTACACTGAAATTGGAAGCAGAAAACTAAAACAACTAAAAACAAAAGTGAACACTCAGTTCTTCCAGAAAGCAGTTTTTAAGATGACCACCAGGTGTCAGAATTACCAACAGCATTCCCCAAATGACAACTGGAAAGTTACAAGAAGGGAAAAATGGGTGGCTGGAAAAGAGGGCAAGATTCCTTCCTACACAGGATTCGTTGGCCCCTTGGCCCAATATTTCATCTGCTTGGGATTGTGGAGAGGGAGTAAAAAGAGTCACAGGGAAAAATATTAAATTCTCAAACCATGCATAGATTCCTATTCAGTTGGTATTCTTTGATCTTCAGGAAAGCTCTGTTTAAAAGGTGTTAAATTTTACATGGGAGATATAAAAATGGCTACAGAAGGTCGGTCCTCCTACACCGAGCTATAAGGCCATGTTTGGAAGCCAGAACCATCCCTCCACTCTGAAGCTAGGCCATCAGGTGAGGAGGATACACACAGTGGAAGGTTAAGCCACTGTCATCCTTATTTAAAAATTCAGTTGTATGTGTAAAAGCTCTTCCTATTTAACCCGAAACACCATGCCTCTTGCTCACTTCCTAGTTGACTGCTCATGTACTTCTTTACCAGGCCTGGGAAGTACCAGGCCTGACAAATGCTGACCTAGAAGCACCAGACCTCCACACTGGAGCACAGGAGAGGGGTGTCCTCTTCACAGGCTTTGTCCAGGGAGAACTGTGTTGCTTCTTCCCTTGCTGCTCCCCCTGGCTGGCACCCCACAGCTGTGGAGTCAACACACTGTGGAGGATGCCAAGTGACTCCTGGGGCAAGCCTCATCCTGTATCTTCTTGGATCACCAACATCATCCCAGGAGAGTGGGGGATGGGAAGTAATTACAACACAGCCTTGTGCAAGGAGGGGCTCAAGAATGAGCAAACCTCTTCCTTGGGAGAGCACAGATGATGAATGTCAAAAAGAAAACAGAATCCTGAGCTAGAGCAGTTATGGTGCATGACTGGCATGGATGAGGACACGGGTTTGAACCCCAGCACCACATACACAACAAAGTGTCAGAGCAACAAAAGCAACATGAAAAACTAAATAAAATTGGTTCTCGTTCTCTCTCACTTTCCCTCTCTCTCTCTTTAAAAAAAAGAAAGAAAGAAAAAAGAAAAGAGAATCCTTGTACCAGGTTCCAGCTGGCACTTGTCTAGGCTGTTCCCTGGACCACATTCCATTTCTGGGCCATGGGTCTAGGAAAGGGATTAGACAGGGTTCAGACCCACTACATACTTTACATGGATAGAGCTTAATTAACTGTGTAAAATGATGCCCTTTGTGGAAGGCATGTGGTGAAAGAAAACAGGAGGAGATAAGAAGAGTTCAACACTTCATGTATAATGTTAAGGATATTTTAACTTTATTTGAGACTTGTGATCTCCATGGTTTCTGACAGGCAAATTAAGGTGACATTTTTATGTATGCTAACTGACCACATATGCTAAACTGGCACATCCTATATAGGCCACATGAAGCAACAGTAATTACTTTAGTCACTACATGCTTTAAATGTTATACACATAATTTAAAATGATACACCTGTGGTGCCATACACATATTAAAAATGCTAATTATTAAAACATAGGAGGTATTCATATTAAAATATGACTACACATGACGTTTGATATTTCAAGCATAATGTACAAGCCAAATGCCTCATAAAAAAATAAAAAGAGGGTAGAACAATGTTTAAATTGGGATTTACATTAATTTACCATGGCTGGGATAATAATTGTTGCCTCAATATGGCCAATACAGGTATGCTGTCTTCTATGGGCATACTCTCCTTGATGAGGGTCACACTGAGCCAATCACATAGCACCCTAATCCACTCAGGTTAATCGTGGGCCTCCCATCTGAGCACTGCAGTTACTGTTTAGTCACTGTTTACCAGGAACCTACTAGGTTAGTGATGTAAGTCAAAGAGAATCCAAGACCCCTTGTTCTCAGACACAAGTTCTAATCTGTTGGGCCAAATGACTAGGGTTTTACAAGACGAAGACAGACTTCACTGATCAGCTTCCATCTTGAGATTTCTAGGCCTATAGATCCTCTGGAAAAGAAGTAATCAAAGGGGTACTGGGAGTAGGAAGGGAATGGATTATGGTGTCCACTCCATTGAATCAAATATCTGCCTACTCCTTCCCTTCCAGGTTAATCATGCTTCAGATAGGTGAATCAGTGAGGTGAGCAGTCATGTTTGGTTTTGCCATGTGTATGGTACCCTCATGACAATGACTCCTCCCTCTACTTAACCCTTCTTCCACAAGAGATTCCACCTCCTATCTCTAGGTTCAGCCAGGCCAAAGCCCTGCTTCAGAAACTCCAGTCTCTTCCCCAGGACCAGAGGCAGTGTCCATTCTAGAGAGTGATGAAATCATGGATGTGAATTCAAAGAAACAGAACACTTCCTGCATCAGACACCAGTCTGGGCACAGAGTAAGGCTAGCTAAAAGTTTATGCAGGTCCCTGACCATAATTATCCCTCCCATAAGAGCAGGCGTCCTCACCTGCAGCCAAGCAGCTTCTGAGGCAGTGACAAATAGCTGTGCCTATTGAAATGCCAGAGGAAACATTCTTCACGAGGTCTCTCAGCTCAAGCCTCAGTGAGGGCCCAGAAAAGCAAACAGACTACACCAATGGCAACAAGAAAGAACTGGTTCTTCTGCTCTCTAGATGGCTCATGACATTTCAATTATGTTCAACACAATATATAGCCAAATTATTTTTAACCTTACATAGCATCCTGGCTTTGCAACAGAAATATTAGTTGGTAGAAGTGAAGGATAGACAGAAGTGGAGATCAGAAAAAAAAAACTCATAATAGAAATGGGCCTGTAAATGACACTATTAGAGAAGCCACATTGTGGGACATTTGGGGTGGTTGTTATTTGTTCTTTATTTCTAGAGTACTCGGGTGCATTTCCTTTAAGCAATTTCACTGTTACTTTGGCCAAAGGCACAAGAGACCAATGGCTCTGCTGCTATGATTACCAGATCATTCCAAAATAATTCAAGATACTCCCACCTAAAGTCAACATGAAAAAATTCTTACTACACAATCTTTTGGACATGATTCAGTGTCTAAACAAATTGATCTTTTTATTTTTTTAAGAGAGAGAAACAGGGCTGGAGTGGTGGCTCAGAGGTTTCGGCGCTTGCCTGGCAAGCACGAGGACCCAGGTTCAAACCCCAGCACCACGTACACAACTAAGTGTTGGAGCAATGAAGGCCATGTGAAAAACTAAATAAAGTTGTTTCTCTCTTTCTCTGTCTCTCTCACTGTCCCTCTCTCTTTAAAAAAAAGAGAGAGAGAGAGAGAAACAAATAATAGTTGACAAACGACAATCTAAGTTAATTGCAATTGGAATCTATGGTCGTATGAATAACTTTTGTATTCCATTCAATAAAATCCACTAGCTTATGTTGCATTTTCAAAAAAGAAGAGAGAGAGAGAGAGAAACAGTGAGAGAGAGAGAGAGAGAGAGAGAGAGTCAATTTTCATTTAGTTTTTCATGTGGCTTTCATTGCCCTAACACTTCATTGTGTATGTGGTACTGGGGTTCGAACCTGCATCCTCAAGCATGCCAAGCAAGCACTGTAACTGCTGAGCCACCACTCCAGTCCCCAAATTGATCTTAATAGTTCTAACATCAATGAGAAAACAGAGAAGGATCTCATTTCTTCTGTTTCTTCTACTTTTCTTTTCCTTCCATGCCATGAAAAATCTCCTTTCAAAATTTGTCAAAGGTGTACCACAACCTTACAGTAAAAAGATGTACCCAGCTTTCATCTGATTATGGTGTTAAGAGTTTAACAAAAGTTGCAACTTTTAATGCCTACAGGTACTAAATAGATTTGTTTTATAATATTATCTTGAGCTTTGTTCTTTTGGCCTTGACCCACTTACCTTTTTCAAACACTCATTTCTTCTTGAAATATAGCCTACTTTTAATAGAGACATGGGTATGAGAAATAGCTCACTTTCTTTTTAATTCTACCATCAGAAAGACAACAGTGCCATGTTTGACCACAATGGCAACTGGCAGTCAACCAATATCTAGGAGGCAATAAAGAGCAGTGGAAACTGTGATTAAACTGGATAGTATACAACCCATATAAAAGCAGAAGCTACTGTTAATATCAACTGTCTTGTAGAAGTGCACATCCAAATCTTTGAAAAGATTTGAAACTAGAAACCCAGATTCTTATGTGTAATCTCTCAAGTTTTAAATGTGGACTATGAGCATTAAATATTTTTTCATCTGGTTACCACTTTGCTACCTCCCTTTCTTGACTAGAGGCAACATGAGTGGAACAGATGAACCATCCTGGAAGTCAGGAATCCAAGATTGATTTATCCAGCTCTGACACCAACCCACTCTCTTTCCTTGAGCCAGACACCTAATCATTGCCTCAGCTGCCATGTACGAAAAGTTTAGAAGTCCAAAATTCTTTTTGAACCTAAATCACTATATGACTGAATAACTTTTCTAAATAGTCAATTCCCACAAGAACAATGAGGAATACAATAGAAGGAAAAATAAAACAAAAACTCCAGATCATTACACCATGCATGGAGGATTCTATTATGCTGTCCAGACATGGCCTTGGTGTGGCCAAGTTACTTGGATAATATAATCACAAGAATATAAACACTTTTATCAAACCAGCTCTCCTTTAAGAATCCACCCACCCACTAAGGGAAATAAAAAGTATGTATTTCCAACAATATATCACACATTTGTATCAGGGAGTACCCTTCTACAAAACAGAACTCTCTTTGCTCTTTTGAACTTAACCCCAAGTTTCAAAGAAACATTTTTCTGTCAGAACAAAGTTGGTCAACAGGCTATTCCAAGTCACAACTCTTACTCCACAAGTTCATGCTTGACCTACCTGTGATGAGTTTTGAAGTTGCCACATCATGGCCTCCAGCTTTAGCCAACTGTACTAAGAACAGTCCTTGTGATATAATGCCCAGCTGCAGACTGTGTGTACATGAGCGCATGGATTGCCCTGCACAAGTGTACACAGAATTTCTGATATGGCACCTTGTGCTTCAGGAAGTAAGGGAAGGAAATAAAAATATTAAGCTGGCAAATAGTGAAGGATGGGTAAATTACGGGCTTTTTCCCAGTGTAAAGGTTAAAATTAGCACATTTCATAGCAACTAAAGGTTCACATTCTTGGGGTTATATCAATCCTGTGGCTTAGGCAAAGTGAAGGCCCAAATAACAAGGGAACAGGTGGTTTCTTCACAAAGGCCATCTTGACCAAGAGGTTGGCTCCAAGTGACACAAGGAGAGGTATTTGCCATCACTTACAAACAACAGGGCCTTTTTATTTTGCTACTGATAGCTGCCAATAAACATCCAGTATGTTTTAAAGAATGAATTACCTTTGGCCCCAAAACCAGCTACTATCTATCTGTTCAGTTCCATCTCCCTTACAGGCATTTTCTTTACTGGGCTCTGTTCCTGTCCTGGTTAACTAGATAACTAGTGTGCTTACTCCAAAAGACAATTCATTTAGATCTCAGTCTCAAGGGTGCCCCTGAAGAGAGGTTCTCCCTGTCTATCCAACATAAAGCAACTATCTTCACGCTGTCATTCAACTCTACCTTAACCCTCTGCCTACCACCCCACACCACCTGAAGTAGTTCCTGTGTACCCTAGAAGATGAAATATAAGATTAGAACATAAACTTGGATGAATTTATAAAAATATAAGCTCTATGGAAATAAGAATATTGTGTCATGTTCACTGAATACTTCCAGCACCTATTAGAATAGTGCCTTGAATACAGGAAGTGCTCAAAAATATTAGTTGAAATAACAGATGGAGGGTTGGATGGACAGAGAAACCATTCAGCAAATATCTATAAAGTGCCTGTGTTGAACTGAGAGTACAACAAGCAGTGAGAGCTTCCTCAAGGACCCACAGTCTACCACGGAAGCCACACCTTCATAGTGAGCAACTGGTGAGAAAAATGCTTATAGAAGGGTATCAAACTCTCTCCCCAAGATGAGTATGAGGACAATCTGCAAGGAAAGGTAGAGTCAGCCAAAAAGACAAGAGTAAGGAGAGGATGGCAGACAAGGCTTTTGAGAAACATCACAATAGAGGCACCAAGTCTAAAAGTGATCCCTTGGTTCCCAGATAGCCAGGAGGTCTGGTGTGATTGGTTAGAGGAAGTGGGGAAAAAGGGGCAACAAAAGAGGGGCATGGACAGCTATCAAGTCCCTGGACTTTAGATTTTATCCTTTAAGCAATGACAGCCATCAAAACAGTTTTAAGTAAGGAAGAAACATAATGGCCTTATGCCTCATAAAGATAATCTTGGTGGCAATAAAGGTAACTAATTAGAGAAAAGAACAAAGCATCCAGGTGTGGTGATGCATGCCTGTAATCCCAGAAGCTCAAAGACTGAGGCAGGAGGATCGCACGTTCAAAGCCTGCCTCAGCAACATGGTGAGGCCCTGAGCAAACTTGGTGAGACCTTGTCTCAAAAAAATAAATAAATAAAAAGGGTTGGGGATGTTGCCCAGTGGTTAAGCACCCTGGGTTCAATTCCTGGTACAAAAAAAAAAAAAAAAAAGCATTTAGGAGATTGCTGTCCAAAGCAGGTGAAAAAAATATAAAGGATACAAACTACTACTAGCAACAGAAATGGAAGAGAAGCCATATTTGAAAGCTATTAAAAGGGTAGAATCACTGTGTGAAAGGTAGTCAACCTCATGTATCAGACCCAGCAAAGGTGTAGTAACACATAATCTAAGGCAATCATACATATGTGTCAGGAAGGAGTGGGGAGGGGACAGGTGGAGGAGGGGAAAGGGTGGGAGAATAGGGAGAGATCTAGGGGGTAAATCTGATTTAAGAATATATGCATATCATATTGTTACTTTGGATGCATTTTTGATTGTACAATAACTAAATTTCTTAATAAAAAAAGGGTAGAATCAATTGGAGACACGTGAGATATGGGAAGTGAGAGAAAAGATGAAGTTAAACAAAATCCCAGTTTCTGGTTCATGTCAATGGGAAAAATTTTAATGTTCTTCATCAAAATGAATGACTTCTGGTGCATCAGGTCCTAAAGCCCTAGATTCATTCTGTTTGTGATACACCCAAATCTGAGACTATTTGCTTCTGTGAGCTCATGGACACTGGCCTAAGAGGGCATATATGTTCCTAGCATAAATGCTAGTTTATCTGCCAAATAGTAAATGTGTATAGGAGTCCCTCTGATGTATGTACATCAAATCTACAATGTTGATAATTTCTCTGTCCATGAAGATACACGTTGTTTCCTGCACAGCCATTTTTGGAGGCACACACTGGTACATCGCCACAGAAGCATGACTATCAGTCTAAATATAGATGTGCCTGTCGCCTCAGAGAAAGAACAGACAAGAAGTCAAGACTCCACTTACTCAAAGGAAATTTTAAGGTGATAAAATTGAAAAACAATAGATGTTATATTTCTTAAGTCTGTAAATCTCTTCAAAAGATCAGGTTTTGATTACCTCACATATGTTTCACTTCTCTGGACATTAACTGCTAATGTAGCCCCCAGTCCTTCCTAAAGTAACCCCACACCCCTCTCAAGATATTTCTGATAGTTCTCAAGGGGTATCTCACTGGTGCTGAAAAGCAAGTACAATTGGCTTCCTGGCAAAGCATTCTACAAGGATCCCCACTTTATCCCTTTCCTTCTCCTCTGGCCCTCACTTGCTGCTACCACCTGAAAAGACTATATAAAGTGAAAAGCATAGACTCTATAACCTGCCAGCTTAGGTTTGAATACTGGCTTTGCCATTTATGAGCTATATGACCTTGGGAAAGCTACTTAGCTTTAGCTTCTCTATGCTTCAATCTCTGCTCTTATTTTTTTAAATAACATTATTATCTAACATGGGGGTAGTTATGATGATTAAATAAGTTAATGTTTATAAAGCAGAATAGTGTCTGATACTTAACAATCACTCAAAAAATGGAAGCTATTATTCCTGATGGCCCTGGAGATACCTCTGGTAGGTCCTGCCATAAGGTGCCAAAGCAATGGGAGTTCTGTACAAAGTAAGGGAAAATGTCCTCCTTCCTTTTGTGATACCAGCAGAAGGGTAACAAAGCTTATGTCCAATGCTTTCTGAAATCACTGCTAAAACAGTTCACATTTTCAATTATAGCCCTTCCTTCTTATAAGATCAGCCTCCAAAGGACTGCAATGAGACATGAGTCCATAGGAACCCAGGCTGGAAGAAAAATGAGTGACAGATACTACAGTCTCCAGAACTCCCTCCCTCGGGGCTTTGTTACAAGATCAAGTGGGTCCAGCCTGGCTCCAGCTCCCAGAGAATGAGCTTGCCCAGAAGACTCCTTCATTCCTTCTAAACAGACTTCTAGAGCCCCTTCTTCCCAATTCTGCCAAAGGGAGGGTTTAAGTCTAATATTTACCACAAAAATGAGACACTAGCTCTATTGCTATTTGGAGGTGGAAAGCAAATATAAATTATCAAAACATTAAATTCAAGACTAAAGAATATTCCAGCTATGGGCTTTTAGTTTGCCTTTGATGATGAAATCACTTGTCAATAGTCTTAGCATTAAAAGAAGAAGAAAATGAAATTTTAAATATGAC
Source organism: Aplodontia rufa (assembly GCA_004027875.1). Classification (NCBI taxonomy): domain Eukaryota; kingdom Metazoa; phylum Chordata; class Mammalia; order Rodentia; family Aplodontiidae; genus Aplodontia; species Aplodontia rufa. The sequence continues at coordinate 11,781 of PVKS010002495.1, forward strand.
ACCATTTACATTAGTATCAAAAAAACACCCAGGGGCTGGAAATGTAGCTGAGTGGTAGAGCACTTGTCTGGCATGTGTGAGGCCCACCACCACAATAAATTTAAAAAACCCAATACTTAGGAAAAATCCAGTGAAAGACATGTGAGGTTTCTACATAGAAAACCATGAAACATCAATTTAAAAATGAAAGATTACATTAAAGGAGAACTATTAAAGTAGAAAAATATACCATATTCCCAGTTACAAAACATAAAAATGTTTGTTCTCCCCAAATTGTTCTAAAGATTTATTGTAATTGCAATCATAATTGCAGCAATTTTTTGTGGAATGATTCCAGATTGTATATCAAACACAAAGGGCCAAAAATAGCTAAGACAATCTTAACAAAAAAAGCTGAAAGACTTAGGTGGGCACAGTGGCCCCCACCTATAACCCCAGCAACTCAAGAGGCTGAGGCAGGAGGATCACAAGTTCAAAGACAGTCTCAGCAACTTAGTGAGGCCCTAGGTCACTTCCTGAGACCCTGTCTTAAAATAAATGAATAAAAAGGGCTGGGGATGTGACTCAATGGTTAAGTGCCCCTGGGTTCAAGCCCTGATACATACACAAAAAAAGTTGAAAGACTTATACTACCAGGTGGTAAGTTACAAAATTACAGCAACTGGGTACAAATTTTTGCCAACTAATGCATATAGATACTTGAACAGACCCATGGAATAAAGCAGAGTGGCTAGAAACAGACCCACACCTGCACAGTCCTATAATGCATAAAGACCCCACTTCAGAACACAGGATGAGTTTTCTTTTTTCCTTTTTTCTTTTTTTTACTATGGTGTGAGTCAACTCGATATCTATACAGATAAACAATGCAGTGTGACCCCCCCCCACCTTACATTGGTCACAAAGCTCAGTTCCAGAAGGACTGCATGTATAAAAATGAAAGGCAAAGCACTGAAACTTCTAGAGGATAACAGGGGAATATCTTTATGCCCTTGAGGACTAGAGAATAACTTTTAAAGTAGGATACAAAAAGCACAAACCATAAAGAGAACAATTGATGAACTGGATTTCATTAGAGAATTCTGCTCAAGATACCATTAAGAATGAAAGCTGACCACAGAGTGGGAGAAGAAATTTGCAGTATACACATCCAACCAAGGACTCACATCCCTGTTGTATTCCACAAATCAGTGAAAAGCAACACAGTCTTGAAAGTAGAGGAGTAGCAAGATTTGAAAAGGCACTTCATAAAAGAGAGCATGCAAATGGAAAAAATTATGTAGATGTGTATCTATACATATATATACACATATATATACATGCACACAACATCATTAGTCATCAGACAAATGCAAATTAGAACTACAATAAGATGCCGCAAGGTCCTGGTAACATTTCTATTTCATGACCTGAGTGACATTTCACAGGAAACTCAGTTGTACACTTACAAATTCATATACTCCCCTATGTATATGTTACTTTAATTTAAAAAAAAGAGAGAGAGATTTAAACACTTCATTTAAATGCGATGTGTGGGCCTTGTTTGGATTCTATTTCATACAAGCCAACTGTTAAAAAAAATTGTTAGACAGTGAAATTTGAGCACTAACTGCATATTTGATGATAATTTAGGGATCGTTAATTTTTTTAGGAGTCACATGATTACTGTGACAATATTTTCAAAGAGCTGTTATCTTTAAGAGCTACACAATGAAACATAAGTATATTATAATTAAAATGATACCTTGGATTTACTTCTTGATAATCAGAAGACAAAGGACAGATAAAACAAAAAATAGATGAGTAGCTAGATGATAGGGACGTGGGAATCATCACATCCTCTCTACCTTTATGCATGCTTAAAATCTTGCACAATAAAACTTTTTAAAAATTATAGCAAATAAAAAGTTTTATGCTTTTTGGTTATTTATGATTCCTTTTTTCTATTCCTACTCAACTCAATCAAATAAGATTATGCAGTGACAATGGAAACCATAAACACTGACCCTTAGGTTATAGGGACATCAAGAAATCATCTTGAGGGCTAGGGATGTGCTCAGGGATAGAGTACTTGCATAGCGTGCTTGAGGCCCTTGGGTTCAATTTCTAGTACTGAAAAAAAAAAAAAGTCATCTTGTCCATTCCCTATTTTCACCCAGAATCTCTGAAACAGAACCCAAACCTCAACTTCCTCAACTTCACATTTACTGACATAGGTAACACAGGGTACCACTCTCAGAAAAGCAGCCAAATATATATTCCCAGTAGCCTCATTGCCTCCCCACAAGCAGTGGACTCCAGTAGCCTCCCTGAGCTGACCTTTCCTGTCATGTCCCTAGATATTGAGCTTATACTAATTAGCCTCATTTCAGTTAGGTACTGGTGGCTTCCTCTGCCAATGGACCTGGCTAAAACTGCTAACAGAGTAAAATAACCAAGTATGAAATCCCTGAATAAATCAAGTCTGGCTCTTTCTTATTCCAGGAACCTAGACTATTATAGAGCTACACAGTTTAGAAACACTCATTAGATACATGCACACAGTTGCAAAAATAAACCTGGCTAGGGCCTCTAGATGTAATATGTCTCTCAGGAACTCCAGTTTAGGGAGCTTGCCTAACTCACAAGGAAAGAAAATTCACTTATTCCTTCTTGCTTTCATCTGCCCATGTCAAGACATAGTGTTCTAAATTAATAAATCTTAAGGTTATACCTAACTTGCTGTTCTATCTCTACTAAGTAGAATGTCCACATTTCAACAAGAACTTCTTGGAGAAATAAACTGTATCTTCAACAAGGCACCCCCCCCCCCCAGGGATAGCTTCTGGAGGAAGGAAAACCTTTTAGTATCCCTTAGGGGCTCACTTATCTACTACTAATTAGGTTGATGACATGATGCAGGCATCATAGGTGAGGAGGCCAAGGCTTCTTGTACACAAAAAGGGCAAAGTTCAAAGCTTAACTTATAGGATCTGCTCTATTTCTTCTTTTAACTCCTAAGGAACTAAATAATGTCTTCCTTTCAGATTCTACCACCAGGCATCTCTGAAAAGTAATGTATCGGAGGGATTCAGCACCTGCTCTGAAGCCTGTGCATCCAGCTCTGCCACACACCAGCTATATTACCTCAAATTTTCTGTGCTTCAATTTCTGTAAAATGGGATTCAAAAAAGATGACAGTGGCTTGTGAAGCTGAGGGAGGAGGATCACAAGCTCAAAGCCAGCCTCAGCCTCAGCAACTTAGTGAGATTCTATCTCAAAATAGAAAATAAAAAGGGCTGGGGGATATGGCTAAGTGGTTAAGCACCTCTAGGTTCAATCCCCAATGCAAAAAAAAAAAAAAAAAGTACAGATGGGGCTGGAGCGGTGGTTCAGCGGTTGGAGCGCTTTCCTGGCAAGCATGAGAACCTGAGTTCAAACCCCAGCACCATACACAATTAAGTGTTGGAGAAACAAAGTTCCGATAAAAAACTAAATAAAATTGATTCTGTCTCTTTCTCTCTCCTGTCTCTTAAAAAAAATACAGAACCCATAGGCTGATGTAAAATTAAAATAGTGATATATATATATATATGTGTGCGTGTATGTGCGTGTGTGTTTATGTGTGTAAATATATATATATCACCTAGAACAATGCCTGCCCCATAGTGTTAGCTCTTAGTATTATTTTATGATCATGGAAGCCCCACTGTGGACATCTGTCTTCACAAGGAAGAAAGGATAAGGATAAGGCCCCTAGGAAATAAAACAAGAACAGTGTAGAAACTCTGTGACTAAATCTAATGAATACGTCTATTTCTATGCCTTAGCATTTGTTGATAAGTTGGGATATAAAAAAAAGACATTCTGAGATAAGGGGTCAAAGGTATAACAGAAAAGCAAGCATCCTCATCATTCAGAAATGTATAGAGAAAACTGGCTGTTATGTATGAAGAGGCAAACCCTGTTGTTATTAAAATTCACTAAAATTCAACCAGTCTGATTTAGCCAGCACGTTCTACCAGCCTTGGAAAGCATAGAAGTATTGTTTTACTCTCTTGTTAATACTGGCTCCCATGGCCTTTTATTCAAACAATTTTTTTAAAGTTTAGGCTATTATATTTCATACTTGCCTATACATTTAATATTACTTAATAAAAATAATTTTATTTGATGAATTTACTTATTTAGGTGCTGAGGATTGAACTCAGAGTCTCTTGAATGCTAAGCATGCACTCTACCACTAAGTTACATCCCCAACATTTTTTTTAAAAGAAAGAGGGGACAGTGAGAGAGAAAGAGAAAGAGAGAGGAAATTTTTATTTAGTTTTTCATGTGACTTTCATTCCCTGGACTCTTTGTTGTGTATGTGGTGCTGGGGTTTGAACTGGCATACTTGCTCATGCCAAGCAAGCGCCATAAGCGCCAAGTCACCGCTCCAGCTCCCATCCCCAACAATTTAAAGATAAAAATATTAACCTGAAGAATCCAGGTATCCTTTCAAAACAAATTTTTTTATAAAGAGAGAGAGGGACAGTGAAAGAGAGAGAGAATCAATTTTATTTAGTTTTTCATGTGGCTTTCGTTGCTCCAATACTTTGTTGTGTACGGGTTTGAACCCGTGTCCTTGTGCATGCCAGGCAACTGCTGCAAGTGCTGTAACCACTGAGCCACCGCTCCAGCTCCCAAATTTTTTTTTTAAATTTATAAATAACTGTTAGCCAGGTGCAATGGTACATGCCTCTAATCCCAGGAGCTCAGGAGGCTGAGCAAGGAGGATCACAAGTTCAAAGTCATCCTTAGCAACTTAGTGAGGCTCTAAGCAACTTAGCAAGACCTTGTCTCAAAATAAAAAATAAAAAAAGGACTGGGGATGTGGCTCAGAGGTTAAGTACCCCAGGTTCAATCCACCATACCAAAAAAAATATATATATAAAGCAATATTTATAAAATTTTTCAGTTTTAAATGTTGAATCACTGGTTTATTGCCTCTATATGGGCTATGTATACATATTTTTCTCATAGTAATTAGAATAGTTACAATTGTTCTTTACCATTATTTATGATTACCATAATGCCAGAGGGATTAACAGTACATTTGAAACTGAGAATGAGGATGACAGCCTAAAGGGCCTCTTGTCTAGAATCTGTGCAGGGACTCCCGGGACTATTAATTATTCATCTACTTTTCAAAGTTAATAAATAAGAATATCTTCTTGCCCTTTATTCCCCAGATGAATTTAACCAAATGAGAGATGGGGGTGTATATGTATACAGGAGTCTGAAAATACAGGAGGTACAAGTGATAAAAAGGAGATTTTTTTAAAAAACACATATAATGTCAATGAAATATGTACTACATTGCTTTATCTGACATGTTTTTTTATTATGACTAAGTTCTCATGAATATTTTGATGGTTCTATTAGTGTTCTTTTTAAAAATATGAGTGCTTTAAAAACTTAACAATACAAAAAAAGAAAGAAGACCAAGAGATGGAAAGCAGGGAGGGCGGGGGAAGTGCTGGGGAGTGACATTGGTCAAATTATATTGTTACACTGTGAGCAGGTACAAATATGTAACAACAAATTCCATCAATATCTACAACTAAAATCACCAAATAAAAATGGGGGGGGAAGCAAAATTATCTATCATCTTCATAACCCAAATACTCTGTTGACAATTTTTAAAAATGTTTATGTAATGTTCATTTTAAATTATATATAGGGGGACTACAGAAGAGGCACTGAGTTCGGAGAATGGATGAAGTAGGGTAGATCCTAACTAGGATCAGCCTTAACTTACTATCTCACTGTCAATATCTATGTATGCATGAATATGTAACAAAAATTCCCTTCAATATGTAAGACTATGTTGAACAAATAAAATGTTTATATAGTAGAAAATACAAACACTGAGGAAAGTATAAGATGAAAAAAAGAACCTTGCTATCCCAGATCCTCTGACCAAAGATAAATCGTTGTTTATACTTTTCTATCCTATCAGAGAAAAATGTGGGCATACATATTCATTCATTCACCAAAATGAATCATATTATACACAATGTTTTGTAACATACATTTTTCACTTAATAACATATCTTGCCACTATGTACTTATCAGCACATGGTGATTAAATCTTCTTTTTGCTCTTATAAACAACTCTTCAGTGAATATCTTTGCACCCATAAGCTAATGTTACATGCATTTTTTAAAAAATGTGCCCCTACCACTGTCACTCCAGCAACTACTAATTACTCCAAGCAGACTATTCCAGCTGTATGGTGGGAAAAGAATAACCTTGTTTCTGTGGTTCATTTTGGTTCCTTAAGAAAATTTCCTGAGACATTGTTATTTATACCAAGTGGGTCTCAGAAACAGCTTGAGATGGCTTTTGAGAAAAGGATGATTTTCAGCTGAGAGGGAGGTAAATACCTATTCATTTCTGACTGTAAAGCAGAAAGTAGTCCTGAGATGTACCTGGTGTGGCACCCCAACTATTGCTTTCAGAAGTATACTGAATGCTCCTGGTGTGAATGGAATATTGGGGGGGCGATGAAAAATAGCAGGAGAGATATGCATGGAACAGTGGGTAAAACTGGCAGGCTACCGGGCCTTATATCCACTTACTTTTGGAAGACCAATATGAAGCAGGACATTCAGAGTTGCTTGTCTAGAGCTAACAGGAATATAGCTGAGTGGCAAAATTGGGATAGAAAAGTGACCAGAGTCCAGAGCTCAGAAACACTAAAACTATTAAAACCATCTTACACTTCTGCACTTAGCTCCCTCAAATTGTGTACTGACTGACTGACTGTAGAGCTGGGGTTGAACCCAGGGCTTTAAGCATGCAGGCAAGCACTCTATCATTGAGTTATATCCTCAGCCATCATATTCTTTTTAAATGATGGTGTACTTAAATTTATCTTGAAACATTTCGACATAGTACCTTTCCAAATATTTGTTCTATTTGTGATCTCATCTGACCCACACATCAACTCTATCAAACAGGCTGGCCCAGTGTCATTGTCCCTACTTAAAAGATGATGTGTCTGAGAAGCAAAAAAGTTAAATGACTTGCCCAAGGCCATTCAGCTGACTAAGTATTCTGACTCTAAGAACTCTTAAATCCACTCCCTAATTCTCCCAAACCTACCAAGTCCAACATGTCCAGCTTGCCAGTTTTACCTCAAAGAAAAGCAAGTAATGAAACTACATAAATACATCCTTTCTCAGAATATCTGAGTTCCTAAAAAGTACCTCTTCTTAACAGAAATTGAATAAATTGAATACTGGTGTTAAATACTAGGCTGAGGTACCAAACTTAAATATTTTACATGAAATTATATTTATTTTTAATTATTCTTTTTTTTTCTCCTTTCCAGTGATGAGGATTGAACCTAGGGACTCCCACATGCTATGCTAGGCAAGCACCTTATCGCTGAGCTGCACCCAACCCTTAAACTTAAATCTTCACAGAAAAATAAGTCACTACAAGTTTTACAAAGGCCTGTGAAAATTTGGTTTCATGTTTTATTATAAACACCTACACTATCATCACTTTTTTAAATGCAGTAGTTTTAATTTTTACAATGGATAGTACCAGTGATGTGTCATTTGTATATCCAACATCTATTCCTTGAGCTGCTTTCTAGTCAATCAGGACTGACTATAAATGAGTGTTTTTTCAAATTTTTTTGAGAATGATCCACAGAAGAAACATTTTTTTACCTTGTAAAGCATAGACATGTTTCTGTAATTGAAACAAAACCTTCACAAAATAATCATCATCCCTCCTATGGGTAATTTACTTGGACGTTTTCTATGCTTTTGTACTTTCCCATTTTACTTCTTAAAATACAAATTATGGCCCACTAAGTTGATTTCATGACTCACAAATGGGTCATGACCCACAGTCTGAAAAACATTTGCTTGGATAAGTGCACAGATCCTGCACTCAGGGAATTTATACACTACTTGGGAATCTCACATATACATAGTTCACAGATATCTCAAAAGTGGAAAGACAATATAAGTTGTATATAGCATCCCTGACAGAGGTGATATACCTAAAAGCCTTTGCCTATATATTTTAGGCCATTTAGATTCTTATTTGGAACCTCACATAGGATAGAGTACTCTTAAAACAGTAATGAATTTAATTTAAACAAATATCTAAATATATCCTCAATTTCTTTTTCCTACAAAGCATCTTGACCTTTATTCCTAAACCTATCTTAATCTTTTCCAGGAGGAGAATGAAAAAAGGGAAAGCAAGTCAGGACAAAGGTCTCCAAAGGTTCCAAAGGCTTGGAGGTCTTAGCAAGTTAAATTACAAGCAGTCTTCATGATTGAGGGGCCTAATAAATGATACTCACAATTAGGGTTGGGAGGCTGGAAGTCAGGAAGTTCCCCCTGTAGAGGTTCAAAATAAGCTGAGTCTTGAAAGATTAACTGGAATCAGACAGGTGGAGAAAAGATGGGATGGTGTGCCCAAAGACTCAGAAGAAGAAATAAGCCTAGCACATTTGGGGAGCAGTAGTGAAGGGTTCATGAAGAGGTTCACAAGATAAAACTTCCCCATAAATATGTAAAATTATTCTGAGTTAATTAAAAAGAAACAATAAAAGTCTTTAAAAAGTGAAAGAGAAAGTAAAAAAGACTGTAATCAATCAAGACAGAAACTGGATTTTATCTTGTAGATAATACAGTATTACTGAAGGCTTCTGAGTGTATAGAAGAGTATTTCAAAAATTATCCATCTGCAAGTGGACCTGAAACCTGGCTCTAAAAAAATCCCAGAGTTCAGACAACAGGTTCCCAGTCTGTGTTTTAAGATAAAGGAAAATACATGTGAAAATACATGTACTTCAGAAATTCAGCTTCTAATAAAAGTAGTGTTGGTTACCTAAAAGGTAGAAAAGCGGGATATACATACTGAGTTTATACAGCAAAAGAATCTAGTTTCTTTTTCCTTTGGTCCTTTTTTTGCTAATGAAGTGTTAGCCTGGTTTGTATCTAAGTGATTATTTCCTTCATAAAAGCTAAAGACTATTCAGAATTAATCTACAGACTATTCATTCTCAATATTGCTTGGAGCCTAATTACTAGAAACCATTTTGCAAGAAATAAATTTTTTTCTTAAATAATAACAACCTTTGTAGTAATAAGATTTCAAAAGTTAATATACAGAGATCTCTGAAGGTGTTAACTATCTGGTAATTCTGGCTGTGCTGGATACAATGACAGTGCCCTATGAACCTCAACTAGAACTCAGGTCTGTCTCAGGTGAATATAAATATTGTATGTGAGTCACCTTGCAATTATAGCTGCCACCTGGAAGCATATTTAACCCATGAGAAATGCAAAGCTAAAACTGTAAGATCTGTCTTGGTCTTCCGCTCCCTTCTTCCGATCTAAAGATCTGTAGAGCTGAGGATTCTTTATTAATTTCTCATCAGCATCATTTGAATTATATTTCTAAATTTAAAAAGAACTATCTCCAAAGACCTCAAAATTAAAGTTATTAATATTGTAAATTTTAGGAATATAAGATGTATTACTTGAGTCTGTCCTTTCCACAGGGAAACTATATTAGAAAAAGATTTTTTTAAACTTCGAGAAAAAAATGTATACATTGTATAAATATATGCTATACCACATACGTGTAATAATTGGGGGTAATGTAGACCACTCACCAACTATTAAGATTCAGCCCTTTGTTGCTGCATTTCTATAATCTATAAATTGCTATGACACAGTGACAGAGAAGCCTCACAGGTCACTTGAAAATTTCAAGCCTGAATCCTTCTTAGGATGAGTATTTTGGAGGCAACTATTTGGTCTGATACTGCTCCCTAAACTAGGCTGTGACTCAAAAGGTAGATGAAGGGAGGAGGTGGTGCCTGGGCAAAAACTAAAAAGAGAGTGGAGTACCACAGCTAAGTCCCTCCCCTGTTCCCTACACCCTGACTTTTTGTGACTTTTTTGCCATCAGTACTGCTCCTAAAGAAAATTCATCTTCCCAGGGTAGAGCAGTCTCGCCTGCTCAACATCTCAATCCTATAACTACTACACAGTAGTAGCACTCGGCTGTGGAAATTCAAGTTTTTCTATCTAAAATGGGAGGTAGTTACTCCTGGTTACAAAGCATCAAGCCAGTCGGCAGGGGCCTACCACAACCTCCTGCCGGGAAGTTCTTGCCACAAAACCTGGCCACCTGCTCGACCCGCACCTTCGGCCCGAGACTGAAACTACAGTCCCACCGCACACCTTATTTCTAGGTCACACTAGTGTACACAAGCACGCACGCATGCGAACTCTACCATCCTGTGCACACGCCCGGCCTCGGAGGGCGGTCACGAACTTACTGCTCGCCGAGCCGGCCCCGCCAGGGCGCCGGGGGAGAGGCCCGAGTGGGGGCGAGGCCGGACCCAGCAGCAAGCCGGGGCAGGGGTCGGGGTCGGGTCGGACCCCGGCGACCCGCCGGCTGGCCTCCCCTCAACCCCCGGTCTGCCCCCGACACACGTGCCGGGTGACAGGCCCCCTATAGGTTCCATACCTGCCACCGGAAGTGAGTGAGGAGGGCAGTATAGGCATTTCCTGTGACGCGAGCGCCTGGACTCCATTAGGCAGCAGCTGGGGGAAGAATCAACACACCAGGGAGCAGAGCGGAGCGGACCCGAGGACAGAGGCGGCAGCTGCCTCCGCTGCCGCCCGCCGCCGCCGCCGCCACCTCCGGGGCTCAGCCTAGCGGCGGGCCCCGCGCCCCCGTAGCTGCCCCGCGGTGCCCCCCGGCGCGACCCCCGGGCCGCGCACCCCGAGCTGCCTCTGGGAGGGGGGGGGGAAAGGGCCCGGATCCTCCTTCTCCCCCTCCTCCTCCCCTCCGCTTACTCCCACCCTCCTGTCCTGACCCCCTCCCCGCCTCCCCGGCCCCCCCTCGCCCCGACCCTCGCCCCGGCCCCCGCCTCCCCTGCCCCGCCTCGCCCCACCGGCTTCCCACCACGGCCTCTCTCGGCGAGGAAACTCTGGCCTCCGCTTCCTCCTCCTCCGACTCGGACACCGGCGGAGCCTCCCCGCCCCCGCGGAAGAAACCCCGAGCCTCGGCGGCGGAGGGAGCAGGAGAGCCCGGGGCTTCGGCAGGCAGAGCAGGCCTCTCCCCTCCGTCCTCGTCGTCCTCGTCCTCGTCGTCCTCCTCCTCCTCCTCCGTGGTGGTAGTGGTGGGACTCCCCCCGGCTGCTGCCCCTTCCGCCGCCGCCGCCGTCCCCCACCGAAGTAGCGGCCACAGCCTGGTCAGCGGCAGCATCATGCAGGCCAACGGGGCAGGAGGAGGAGGAGGAGGTGGTGGCAGCGGCGGTGGAGGAGGAGGGGGCGGCGGGGGCCAGGGACAGACCCAGGAACTCGCCTGCTTGTCGGCCCAAAACGGAGAATCGTCCCCCTCATCGTCGTCGTCCGCGGGGGACCTGGCCCACGCCAATGGGCTGCTGCCTGCCGCCCCCTCCGCCGCCAGCAACAATAGCAACAACCTGAATGTCAATAACGGGGTTCCCGGCGGGGCGGCCGCCGCAGCCTCCTCCACCGTCGCAGCTGTTTCCGCCACCACCGCCGCCTCCTCTTCCCTGGTCACCCCAGAACTGGGCAGCAGCCTCAAGAAAAAGAAGCGGCTCTCTCAGTCAGATGAGGATGTCATTAGGCTAATAGGACAGCACTTGAATGGCTTAGGGCTCAAGTAAGTATCACTTGCCGGCAGCTGGTGATGGACAGACAGAGGGACGCAGGCCACGGGGAGGAGGGAGTGGGAGAGGGAGGCTGGAAAGAGCTCTCTCAAAGAGAATGCCGCTGGACACGCAGCGCCGAGTACAGAGGACTCGGCCCAGACAGGCCCACGGGGGGGGGGGGAGTGGAGGAGCAGAACTAAAGAGAAATCGGGAAAATCAGTCAGTCTGACAAATTGTGAGACTAGCCGGGCGATTGAAGGGTTGGGAGGGGATGTAGCAACCAAATAATGATCCTCCCCACGCACCTTCAGAGCTTAATTGTCTGTCAATAAAGACAGATGCGGGAGTGTGTCTCTGTATGTGTTGGGGGAGGGGTGGGTTAGAGCTGGTGGAAATAATGAACCTTGGAAGATTTGTTTTTCAAGTATATCTCAGAGGCATCTTTGTGGGACACCTCCCAACCCCCAACCATGACAGACAGCAATCCAGGCAAACTACCAATCAGGAAAGACAATCACCTACAAGTGTTTATAGGAACTGAGGGGCTGGAATAATTTGGAAAGAGGTTGAATAAATCTGATGGGAATAATGAATATAACAAACATGTTGATGTCATTTAAAGGCCCATAAGTGGGTACAAGAGGCCTAGCACTAGTCTGAAATCTCAGTTTAAAAATCAAGATGATTGCCTCTGAAAAAGGGACATCTGATCTGGTGAATCATGTTTTCAAATACAATTTAAGGGGCCTAGTGTAACTAATATAGGATGAAACTAAACATCAGCTTTGGTCAAAAACCACCGGTTTGTATAAACACAAAGAAAAATTAAGAGGGATGAAGGTAGGCTTGGTGGGAGTGCTCTGAAGCCTAATAGAGGAGCCAGAATTGGAATGATATGAAGAAAAAGACATGCAACAGTTTCCTAGCTTCCAAGTGTAGATTAAATAATCTCTTAGGGTGGCCAATGTATAGTTTTGTACTTAGGGATTTGTTGGAGAGTGAGGAGGACAGTACTTTCTAATAGTGATACAAGTATTTTGGTAGGCAGATCATTGCACTTTTTGGTTGAAAAGTAAGTAGAACTGACGAAAGCATTGTATTGATATGAACAGTATAATACTGATAAAAGAGGTTCTTAAATTTAAAAGACATTTGATTAATCTTTTGAGCTCTCAAAGACAAATGTATCACAGGAAGATTTCACTTTTTTCCCTAAGGAAAAGGATTAGTATGAAAACAGATTTTATAAATGCTAACAGAACATATTACTGAGACAAGAAGCAAGCTGACAGCAGCAGGAGGAAATAACTCGTGACTGTTTGGAACCTACACCATAGTAAATTTGCTATTTTTAGGATAGAGAGAAAGGAAATGTTTTTTGATGCTGGATTTATTTTAATTTTAGAGATTGACCACAGTAGAATTTCTGTGCAAACATAATATCTGGACAGAAGGCTCTGCCTCGCAGGTCATCTGTTACCTGTCTGGAGCTAAAAATTTTATCTTTCAAAAGTAGAGCCATGTGTAGCACCCAGCTCCTGGGTTTTTGTTTGTTTCGTTTATTTAACCAGTTAGTTACAATACATTTTTAGAAAGTTTATATATACATCATTGAACTTCTGATACGTTAAGTTAAATAGCAAAAGTAGGAAGAGCCTAATTCTGGTTTCAAGAAAGATTTATAACTTGACTAGAAATAACTGTAGGTAGCAGTTTTAAATCAAGTTTGTTTAACCAAGCACATCAAACCTATTTTTTTTTCCCTTCATAGTGAGGTTAGCTTAAAAACTTAACTGTTTTGATAGACATTAGCTTATTTGGAAGGGTAAACCCTGAAATTGGTCAGGTCTTTTTTACACTGTATCTCTCCTGCAGCCAAACTGTTGATCTCCTCATGCAAGAGTCAGGATGTCGTTTAGAACATCCTTCTGCTACCAAATTCCGAAATCATGTCATGGAAGGAGACTGGGATAAGGTAAAGTAGGGCATATAGAGCTGTGTGACTGCTGCTAAAATTACATATTTAATGTGCATTTTATGACGTTTCTGTTTTTCTTTTATACCAATTTTTGCAGGCAGAAAATGACCTGAATGAACTAAAGCCTTTAGTGCATTCTCCTCATGCTATTGTGGTAAGAGGCGCACTTGAAATCTCTCAAACGTTGTTGGGAATAATTGTGGTAAATACACTTTTGTTCTTAGTTTCACATTTATGCTTATTTTAGTAGGTTATTGATAACTAGAGATCTGCCTCTTATAAAAGATAAGGCTTGAAAGTATTAAATTTCATTTTGTATATAGGATGAGTTGTCTTTGATATTTTAAAGTATGAATTTTATATTTTTAAGTCATACTTCATAAATGTGTCATTTGAACCTAGTTTACTAGTTAAGATCTACATGAAAAGCATGAAAGATCTTCATGCTTTCCGTGCTGTTAATAGGAGTTTTGCATTTATAGAGTTAAGAATGAATTACTAAAAATACTGAATGTGCTGGATAAAGAAAAAAATGTGTTTGGGTTTGTGTATATCCATACAGCCTTAGGAAGTTGGTACTTGTTTTAATCTTTAGGAACTATAGTTAAGCCAACACCATTGGTGTACTCACCCGTTTTCTGTTCTTGCATTCCAAGTGATGTGAATTGACAGTGTCAAAGTTTGTATAATATGTATCACTCTGGGAGAGGATTTGTTTGCAGATTTGATCACTGGGCCTTGCTTACTGGCCTTATTTCCCTGACAAGATCATTTAGTAGTTTAACCTGTTAGCCTCTTTTGTAAATCTTAATCTTTTATACTGATGGGCTTTAATTCTTCGGGAGATGTTGGTGAGAGAGAGGAGGGGAGAAAATTTTTCTAATATTAATGATTGGAAACCATGAAAAATCAGCTGCTAGCTGGTGGCTACTGGCCTTTTAACTTATAGCTGATTCATTTGTTGTCAAAAGCAGTTTCCTGTCTGATGGGGGAGGGAAATAGGCAAATAGGAAGTGAAGTAGGGAAACCAGCTGTTTGTTAAATATTAGTAAATGACTGTTAACATTTTGGTTTTTTTTTTTTTTAATTGGATCAAACATTAATCTTCTCTACTTTTCTCTATAAACTTAATGGTGCCTTGTGGGGTTTATTTCCCTTTTTTAAAAAAATTTATTTCAAGAGTTTTCAAATTCTTAATACAGTTTTTTATAATAATATCCTAGAAAAATAGACTTTAGGTGAATTAAGATGTAAACACAAATAAAAAAATGTGGATTCATTTAAATTAATGATCAAATACATCTTTTCAACTTATCTCAATATTAAAAATATTAAATTCAAACCACTGTTAAGTCAGATGATTGATAACTTAGGGAATAATCAATTCTATAGTAAAATTTAAAAATAAAACAAGTTAAAATAGTTAAATATCAATATTCAAAGGGATTACAGATTTTTCAGCAACTAAATCTAAGGATACTTTAATTAAGCAGTTTTTCATACATTTTTGGCTCACTGAGTGAGCTAAAATAAAACAACATAATGGCCAAAATAAGATTTGGGGTTCCCTTCCCAGTGGAAAAGTTGGCACTACTTATTTGATGACTATTAAGAACTTGCCTCTGGACTTTTATTTTTATTTATTCATTTATTTGTTTATTTACTTAAAGAGAGGAATAGTGAGAGAGAAAAAGAGAATCAGTTTCATTTAGTTTTTCATGTGGCTTTTGTTGCTCCGACACTTCATTGTGTACATGGTGTTGGGTGGGGTTTGAACCCGAGTCCTTGTGCATGCCAGGCAGGCACTCTAACCACCAAACCATTGCTCCAGCCCCTTGTGGACTGTTGTAAAATAAGTGTATGATTTCTTAGAGGTTGTTTTCCTTACCCAAATTGCATTTGTGATCTAGTAGTAAAATTTTTAATGGACTTACTTCCTGGGTTTTTTTTTTTTATTTGTTTATAGTAATTCAATACTTGTATATTGGATTTAGATTATGACTCTCATTAGAAACATTCGTAGAAGCAACATAAACTAAGAAAAGGTAGTTGTCAATAATAAGGAGAAATTCCTTCTTCATCCTCTTCAGTCTGTAGAATATTCTAGGATCTAATAAAAGATCAGGATTAAATCTCAGGCTAAGCCTCACACCATCAAATTGTTTAGTTATTTATACAAACAAAGGGGTTCCAACTTTTATCTCACTTATGGCATTGATGAATCAATTGCTTTTAAAAATTCAGCATTTTTTGAAGTTGCTCTTCACCTTTCTAATTGTACATTCACTCCTCTCCCCCACTTTCTCTCCAGAAGATGATAATCTAAGCTTAAATTTGTAATAATACCTTAGAAGTAACTATTTGGATTTTTAACATAATTATTTTAGTTGTATACTCAGGCACATTTGATGACCTATTGTACTTTATTTTTAAAATCTGAACGTTTTTATTGACCCAAACTACTCCCTTCGATATACCCTTTTGCCCCCATTTTTAAATGGTTTCCAGTCAGGTGATACTAGGAATAGCAGAAGTTGCTCTGGATTTCCTGAAAACTAAGCTTATGAATCAACATTTAGTTTGGGTTTATCCATATAGAGAAACTTTGATGGATATTTGAGACCAATAACAAAGAACTTCTGTATGTTTAAAATGTGGATTCTTTAATTTTTGATATAACAGAAATATGCCTAACAAAAATGTTAAAATGTTGACCTGACTTACAAAAATTAATGTATTTTAAAGTCAAATAAGGAAGAGTTTTTAAGAGCCATGACTTAAATATAATTCATTTCCTCTTTCCTCTGAGTCATGATTTGTTATAACTTACATATAACTTTATTCCAAAGTTAGAACCACTACAAAATTGGGAAACTGCCCTCAATAATTTCTGAGCTTTTCTTCCACATTAAAATTCATCATGTAATTAGGAGAGAAAAGAATGAAGAATTCAAATATTGGATGTGAGATGAGCAAGGCAATAGCAGAATTTGCAATGTGAAGCTCTCTATATCCTAGCCATTTATCAAGTACCAGTTTTTATTAGAGAAGGAAATATTGCCAGGCCCAAAAATGTTTAAAAATCATTTAAGAACAGGAATAATCTCTTAGAGGTCTAATCGGAAGTTGGAAAAGATATAAAGTTTTATTTCCTCGTCCTCTTTTTCTCTTTTGCTCTCTCATTCTTCAAGAAGCTCATGGTCTTTTTCATTTAAAAAAAAAAATTTAGTGAAGCACTGTCTCCATCTAAGCAACTTGCTTACCTTTTGCCTATTTTTAAAACTTTTTCAGTATAATTAACATCATTTGTGAATTAAAAGGTCTTTATTTTCTTGAGATTATATTTGTGTTTTCATGTTTAAGTTTTGGGAGATAAAATAACAATTTTGCTCCCTATTACCATATGTGTCAACTATGTGAGTTGAACTGATTTTTAGGAGAAAAAGTATTTCTCTTTCAATCAAATCTCTAGCTGTGTTTTGCTAGCAGCATGTTAGTTGCACAGTATTCAAATTTGATGTCTGAGGGTATTCTTTAATCTGGATAAAATGACTCAGAATGCTCTTGCACTGCTTTTATAGCTTTCCCTTTACATAGGGAAATATGTGTTTATATTGGCTTCTGTTGAAGTTTCTCTTCTTTCCTGCCCCAACTCTATCCCTTAGAATGAAAGTAACTTGTTCACTCAAGATCTTGGTGGAAAAATAAGGGGGAATAACACTTGGAGTACTGCCTCTATACACATTGGAATGGTGGAAGCAGTGGGCAAAGGACTTTATGATTCATAAATAAGTCCTGCGTTGAAAGAAAGAAAAAATTTTTGTCAAATTCCTAGTTGCTAAAGAAATTTAGTGAAGAAATAAAATCACATGGTAGCCAATTCCATGTGGCATTTGAATGAAAAAAATCTGCAACTGGATATAATTCTCATGTTTGAATCAGAAATACACTAAATTTTTTTTAAGAGAAGGAAAGAGTGAAAAAGAGTTTCAGTTTTATTTATTTTTTCATCTGTTTTTTGTTTTTTTGACACTTAGTTGTGTATGAGTTGCTGGGACCCAAACCCAGGTCCTCACATATGCAGACAAGCGCTGCTACTGCTGAGCCACTGCTCTAGCCCTAAATTAAACTTTTGACATTGTATTGATACATGGAAATATGAGTTCTTCATTTATAAAAAGTTAATTTTTTTCAGAAGATAAAATGGTGAGAATAACCAGAATAACTTCAGTTATAAACTCCTTTGATTGTTTTTGTTTTATTTTGTTTTGTTTAGTTTTTGGTTTTTGTTACCTGATGAACTTCAAAGTATTCTTTATTTAACATATGAAGGTTAACTTCAGGGTATGTTTACAACATCATACTTTTCAAGGCACCTTGGTAATTAATCAGATTCGTTAACCTGTATTTATGTATACAATTTGATAAGTGTAATTTTCCTAGGGCTATAGGAGGTTGTTTCAGTTTGAATTTTTTTGTTGTTGTTCTTTAGCTGTAAATTTAAGATTAGACCATTACCAAACATAAGCGACTTATCTTATGATGGATGTATGTAAATGTTTTGCTTAACATATGTGAGGGCTTATTGTTTGATTTCTCTTGAAACAATTTTTATAAGCTTCTATATAGTTCTTAATAGAAAATCTTATTAAAGCAATTCATTATACTCAATTCTGTAAATATATGGTAATACCATTGTGACAGCTTATTTTTTAAGATTTTAAAGTAAATATCTTAATAAGGAAGAAAAAACTCTAATTTAGGTTTCTATTTTAAATGGACTTAAGATCTTTACAACTATATCCCTTGGAGTCTCTAAATATGACAAATATTTTCTACCTGCTGACTTATCCACCTGCATTGATTGGCTTGTTCTTCATACCACAAGTAACAAATTGATGAAAGGTCCCTTCTAGCGGTAGACCTTAATTAAAGTTTAAAAGAAATTCCAATGTGGAATTCACAGACATGATATCTAGTAAAAACCTGCTAAAATTGTGATGATGATCACTTTAAAGTTAAATGGTAAAGTAGCATTAAAAATAATTAAAACAAATACAGATGATTGCTTCTGGAAGAAAAACGTATTGCAACTAAAATACATTTTTGGGGGGGAGTTGTTTGTTTTTAGAGAGGGAAAGAAAGAGAGAGAGAGAAAGAAGCAATTTTATTTAGTTTTTCATGTGACTGTTGTTGCTCCGACACTTCATTGTGTACATGGTGCTGGGGTTTGAACCCGCGTACTCGCGCATACAGAGCGCCCTAACTGCTGAGCCACCGCTCCAGCCCCACAACTAAAATACGTTTAATAATAATAATAAAAAAAAAAACTAAATGTGAAAGTACCTCACAATAAGCTAAAAATTGATTTATCCTTTTTGGGAGAAAAGAGCTGATAATCAGTGATCCGATTGTTACAGATGCACAAATATAAATATTGAACATTTTTTAAAACCTTGAAATTCAGCCTTCTAAGTTAGGCGTCCCTTTATAGCTGACTAGCAGAGAATGACCTTTTGTGCTTGCCCTCTTTAATCATAGGAAACTTGATATTTTGTATACCAATCTCCAGTTCATTGGTTAAGATACCATTTCTTACTTTTAGTAAGCCCAGACCAGACACTTTTATACTTTTACCCACTGGCTCTAGTTCTGTTTTCTGGATTACTTAGTCCCTGTTTTATATTGTTTTGTTTTGGGGTGTGTTTTTGTTGTTGTTGTTGTTTGTTTTTGTGGTCCTAGGGATCAAACCCAGGGCCTCAGGCATACTTAGGCGAGTGCTCTACACTGAGCTACACCTGTATCTCATAGGTCATGGCTTTTAAATCCTTCCATTAATGGGTTTCTCTCCATTCTTTTCCAAATTTATTGCATAAAACCCCTTCAGTACCTTTATAAAAGTCACATTTTTAAAAAGCAAATTTGGAATGCTTAGAATAGTTAATTTTTCACAAGAAACAAAATTCAAGGGGGGAATATTGGGCAAAAATTTTTTTTCCTGTGTTGATGAAGCCTTGGTCTCTAATGGTCTTGTCTGATTTGAGATTCAAGGCAATTTTCTTAAGATGGAGAATTGAGTAAGGTCAGAGTTAGTCTGCTATGACTCTATTAAGCCAAAATATTTTGAGTCAACTTGAAACTTTATAAAAATACTTTCAAAGGACATAGTAGAATGGTTTCTACTGTTCTGTTTAGGCACAAACATTTTCTGAAACTTCCATCAACTTTTTTCCCCTGACTGCTGCTTTCTGTCATGTCAGAGGATGAAGTTTTTGCTGCTGCAGCAGAAGTACCTGGAATACCTGGAGGATGGCAAGGTCCTGGAGGCACTTCAAGTTCTACGTTGTGAATTGACGCCACTGAAATACAATACAGAACGCATTCATGTTCTTAGTGGGTAAGGAAGCTGAGTTCTTTGACTCCAGGTTGATGAAAAGCCTATCATTTTTATAAAGGTTACCTTTTGCCAAAGCACCTGAAAATTCAGTGGATAAATTCACTGATATGTACAACCTATTTTTGTCATCCCAGGAAGGAAGGTATTTAAATGGGTGAAAGGAAAAAGAAATGAGTATTACCTATGAAATGCTATTTCAAAACTTTTACGAACCCTATGGCTCAGATCGCAGTAAACAATGAAGTACATACAAAAAAAAATTTTTTTTGCAGTACTAGAGATTGAACCCAGCATTGTTCTACTTCTGAGCTACATTCCCAGACCATTTTTTATTTTATTCTAAGACTGTGTCACTGAGTTGTTAAGGCTAGCCTCAAACTTGATTTCTCTTGCCTAAGCCTCCTGAGTATCTGAGATTACAAGTGTGTACCACCCCACCCAGCTAAACATTTTTTAAAATGAAAAAAATGATCATATTGGGTTCTTGATAAGCATTTCGTACACACAATCTCATTTATGCTCACATCAATCCTTTGAATATTGGAGTATTAAAAGGCTTGGTTCTGGACCCTTCTTCTCAGTCTATATACTCTTTCTATACCATGCCTTCATGTACCATCTGTACACTAATGGCTCTTCAATTTACCCTTTCATCTGAACACTTAAAAGCCTACAAGACAATCTCCATTTGAATTTTCATATGTGTGTCAGAGTTATATATTCAAAGTAGAATTCTTGATTTCAGTTGTTTTCCACCTATAGTCCTACAGACCTGGGCCATCTTGCCTCTGGTAAATGATAAGACCTTCTACCCAGTTGCTCAAACAAAAAACTTAAGCCTCATCCTTGCTTTCTCTTTGTCTTTTAACTTTGGCATACATGACCTAACTCCATAACCATTCCAAATATGTTCCATTTCTCTCAGGCTCCACAATTTCTGTCCTGGTTAATCCTTACAAATCTAGTCTCTTAGAATATTATAGTAACTTCCTTCCTTATTACACTTTCACACTTACTGCCTTAACCATGCATATTCACAGAGTAGCCAAAAAAAAAAAAAAAAGTGTAAATTAAGCCATTTCACTGCCTTAAAAATTTCCACTAGGTTTCTAGTACACCTAAAATGGAACCCAGAATCCCTACTCTAGCCCACAGAAGACCATACCCCCATCCTTTCTTGCTGTCTCTTCATTTATTCGTTACTTCCTAGTGACACTGATTATTTCTTTTCCTTAATTTGCCAAGCCTTAAGGCATTTGGACAGTGTGTCCCCTCGGTCTTAATTGCATTTCTCCTAATCTTTGGCTACTAGTTCCTCGGGTCTCAGTCCAAATTTTCTATCTTGAGTCTATCCACTGTAATGTCACTTTGGTTTTTGAAGAATTGGCGATGGAACCCAGGGGCATTCTGTCACTGAGTAACACCTTCAGTCCTATTTTTTGAGACAAGGTCTTACTGAGTTGCTGAAGCTGGCCTCCCACTTGCCATCCTCCTGCTTCAAGCTGGGATTATAGGCATGGGCCACTGTGCTTGGCTTGAAATATTTTTCTTTACAGCATAATTCACTATACAATATGGCCCCAGCATCAAGAACAATATTGAACACATACTGAGTTTTCAGATGCAAAATGATAGACCAAAAAATGGGTTAAGGAAGCAAAGGGTTAATTTGCAAATAAGGAAGCCACGCCTCAAAGAAGTTAAGTACCAGCCCAAGATAAAGCTAATAAATCAGAGCGAAGTCTCAAAAGCCTGGTTTGACTGATTCCAAAGTCATAAATCTTGAAGCATTAAGTTTCTGCTAGATATTTTGGTACTCTGGTTGATAAACTACTTTGTTCTGATTATTTTTTTTTTCATAAGCTATCTGATCTTTATCACCTAAATTTATCACTGACAAGATGGATTTTTAAAATCTGCTCTGATAACAGAGTATATAATTTAACATACAGCTTTTTATTCTGATGCACTTCAGCATCAAGTGTCCCCTGAAATTTTAAATGTAAGGAAATGACCAAGGGGTGACAACATGTGGAGGTGGGATCAGAATCCATGATTTCTTTTTGTCTTTCACTTACAGCATATGACTTTTTCCTGAACAGACATTTGTTTATAACCTAAGATTTAATGTGTGTTTTCCAAAAGCCACAGAAGCAACCATAGGTCATTTCAGCAAAATTTAAAAAGCTAACAATTTTCCCATACAATTTTTGATATTAAATTCTTCCACAAAGTTATTTTAGAAAAAATTTTCACCATTTTCAACTTCGGATAGGGTTGGTTTGTTTGTTTTTTATGATTATTTTGACTTTTTTTTTTTTTAATCTTGTCATCACCTAAGTCACTATTTACATACCAAATAGTTCTGTTGGATAAGAAGCCAATAAATCATTTGGACTATACATGAAATAAGCTTTTTCCAGTTAAGAAAAAGAGGGAACAAGCTAGGCATGGTGGCTCACACCTGTACTGTCAGGTACTAGGGAGGCAGAGGCAAGAAGATTGTGAATTCTGGGCCTGCCTCAGCAACATAGAAAGACGCTATCTCAAAAAATAAGAAGGACCAGGGATGTAGCTCAGTGGTGGAACATCCACCCCAAGATTCAATTTCCCATTACCTGGGTGGGGGAGGGATACAAAAAGAAAGAAAAGAAAATTAGGGGACAATGCACATGTTAACTGAGGAGTTTTTGATACTTATCATTTACTGAGCTTTGCCCATATAGCAGGTAGCAGAGCAAGTATTTAATATACTTCATCTATTTAATCCTTATAACCTTGTTGAATATACTTTTTACAAGTCAGAAGGGCATCTTTGCTTAGCAGAATATCAGAAAAAACAGCAAGAGTTTTAGTTGCCAGGTCTAATCTCCATGTTTGAATCAAATGCCTTCACTGCCTTTACTCTAAAATCCCATTCTTAAAAGAGCCAGAACCAGCTTAGGGTCACATAGTAGGGCGCCTTTATGTATTCTTCAGAATCCATGAACTTTAGTGGTTATGCCACCTTTTGTACATATAGTGAGTAGTAAAACAGTTCTCAGATTTTGTGACTCTGAGGTCT
The DNA here is from genome assembly GCA_004027875.1 of Aplodontia rufa. Lineage (NCBI taxonomy): Eukaryota > Metazoa > Chordata > Mammalia > Rodentia > Aplodontiidae > Aplodontia > Aplodontia rufa. Next base: position 34,913 of record PVKS010002495.1, read on the forward strand.
CAATGCCTTTCACAGAATGACAAGCATGCCATCTATTTATACTATTTCTTAAGTGGTATTTGTTATAAGCTCTTGAAGGTATATTGTTTTTGTTTAATGAATAGTATAAATATCATTTAAGGTTTTTTTTAGTTTTGATTCAGAAGCCATGGTTAAAAGCAAGGTCTGCCATGAAAATGCCAAGGTTCCTACATTACCATTTTGACTCTACTCAGCCTCCCCCAAGCTAGTTTTGTGCTTAGTTGTACTCATTTATAGAAGTAGAATAATAATAGTGCTTACTTTATACAGGGTTATTTTGAAAGTTCAGCAAAGTAATGTATGTTGAGGGCTCAGAATAGCCTGGCACACAATAGGAGCTACATATACATAATATGTAACAATATAAGAATATATTCTGTTAATAGATAACAACAATAGTATTGTATATTTAGCAATGGTTACTATATTACATTTAGTTATGATTATTGTATTACATTTTAGTAACTATACATAGATACCAGGTTATATTATTGAGTTGGGTCCACAAAATATAGTCAGTATTTGTCAATTATATTCTGAAGAACAGGGTTTAATGTTTGTTGCTTTCTCTTGGATTTTTAGGTATCTAATGTGTAGTCATGCAGAAGACCTACGAGCAAAAGCAGAATGGGAAGGCAAAGGGACAGCTTCTCGATCCAAACTATTGGACAAACTTCAGAGTAAGAATCTTAATTTTTGCTATTTCTTTGTTTTCTTTAAGATTAGAAATAGGTATTCTGGATCAATTAGAAAGACTTGTGTCTAGATGTACTTTTTTTGAGTGGTTATAAAAGAGGGACATCCACTATGAAGTCCTTTAAACCAAAGATTTTTCAAATTGCTCTATATAATCTCAGGAATCAGAATCCTTTTATTTGTACTATATAGTGACTTTTTTTTTTTTTAAGATTTTCTTGGAGAGAAAGTACTGTTAGAGAAAAAAATATATAAACCACAGCCTTAAACCACAAGCATTTTCAAATTTTGTTGATTTCAAAAGTAAGGCCCAAATTTCTTTAGGTAAATTTTTTTACTCTTGCCTCACCTGTATTGCATAACTACAAATTGTGGTAGGTACTTCATTTTTGCCATTTCTTTATGTAAAGACTCTCCTCAGATTAAATTGTGTTATTATATAGTTTTTATATTGAAGTAGAAATTGACATCCTGAAAATCAGAAAACCATGAGGTTTGGGATTGAAGGAATAGGTTGATCAAAACACCAGTTACTCAGCTGGGCATGGTGGTGCATGCCTGCAATCCTAGCTACTTGGGAGGCTGAGACAGGAAGAGTGTGAGTTTGAAGTTAGCTGGGGCAATCTAGCTACTGTTCAGTGGTGAAGCACCATCAGGTTCAATCCCTAGTACCAGAAAGGAGGCGGTGGGGTGGGGGAGCACTAACAGTCCACCAGTTATTCTTTGAATTTCCACGGTATCCTTGGCTTTAGAAACCAGTTGATGGGAACTAGACGTAACCTGTTCCAGCAGTTTGACTTGCTGTTTGCTAAGAGGAGATTTTCTTATCTCCCACTGATAAATAATCATCATTAGTTTTCTTTTCATCATCATCTTTTTGTTTTTATTTTTGTTTGGGTTTTCAGAAAATTCACCTATCAAATAAAACCTTTGTACCCAAGTATATCTCTTTCTAGTGGCATCATCACTATATAATGTTTGACAAATATTCATAGAATTCACGTTCTATCAAACCCTCTAGAAGTTGTCTGTTTAAGGAACACAATATTGTCGGGGTAGGGACAAGTACAGGAGATGATGAGCAAATGTCTGAAATAAAGGTTTACAGTTTATTATTATTTTTATTTCTCTTTTTTTAAAATATCTTTTATTAAAGCCTATTTACCACCATCAGTGATGCTTCCCCCACGGCGTTTACAGACTCTCCTGCGGCAGGCGGTGGAACTACAAAGGGATCGGTGCCTATATCACAATACCAAACTTGATAATAATCTAGATTCTGTGTCTCTACTTATAGATCATGTTTGTAGTAGGTAAGAGAACAACTTCTTATATTCTGAAGTATGCTAACAGTTTACAGCCACAATTTTGAATCTTTTAATGGAAGCTTTTAGAATTTTACCCTTTAGCTATATAATAATTCAAGTCTGGTTTAGCATTTGTTCATAAGAAAAGCTAAAACAAATTGAAAATTCAGATAAATTTGTACACGTTTACATAGTAAGCTCCATATAAGTTCTGAAAGCAGAAAAGAATTTTTCCTCTTCTTGTCTGTGGATTTGATTAGTCATTTTTTGTGTCTAAAAATTTAACTATGGCCCATTTATTTGTTGTTATAAAGATCATGGCAATAATTTTTCCTTAATGAAAGTTCTATTTAGACAAGAGATACTCTAAATATGGTTAGAATAATAGATATTAACTTTCTGGTTTGCATTTTAGTATTATACCTACCTATGTACATAATTGAACTTGGAAGAATGTGGGCTTGTCTTCTGACATTAGCATTTTGTTAAAAATCTTATTTTAATAATGATCCACAAAACTAAAGCAAGAGCCTTAATTTTAAAATACTAAAAAATAAATTGTGAAATCTTTCAAACTCTAGGAAGAAAATAATTTTGGTTCTGATGAACCAGACACAAAGGGAAACAACTGCAGTGCACATGTTACATTGTTTTTAATAAAACTGAATTGAGGAACTAAAGAAAGCAGCATAAGTAAGAATGAACAGAGTTGTATATGCATCAAATGTGGTGGCTTACACATGTAAGTCTAGCTACTCCAGAGGCTGAAGCAGAAGGATGGAAAGTTTGAGGCCAACCTGGACAACTTAGACCCTGTCTCAAAAATTTAAAATGAGAAGAGTTGGGGATCTAGTTCAATGTTGAGTTCCATGGGTTCAATCCCGAGTACCAATTTGGGGAAAAAAAAGCCAAGTGTGACAAGTTTGGATGAACAAAGAAATTCTGAATAACCATAAAAATTATGATAAACACACACCTTTATTTTGATATAAAATGATTTTTTAGATATGCATACAGAGCTATTTTTTGGAGGGTGGGCATTACTGGGGATGAAACCCACAGCCTCATGAATTGCTAGGCAAGGACTCTTCTCCTGCTGGCTATACCCGCAGCCCCATAACCCAGTTGGTTGTATCATTTTGGTCTTAATCTCCTCACTGAATAAAAATATAATTGTGTGAGCTATTGGTCTTAAATTACTTAAAAAAGTGTTATTCATCTTAGAGTATTGGATTTTTTTTTTTTTAAAGAGAGAAGGACAGTGATAGAGACAGAGGAAGAGAGAAACAACTTTATTTAGTTTTTTCATATGGCTTTCATTGCTCCAACACTTAGTTGTGTACATGGTGCCGGGGTTTGAACCCAGGTCCTCACGCTTGCTAGGCAAGCGACGAAACTGCTGAGCCACCGCTCCAGCCCGAGTATTAGCTTATTAATTGGTATATCTCTTAAGTATTCTAACAAAGAGATTAGAGATCCTTTTCACTCTTTGACTTGTCAATTTTTAAAACTTTTTATTTAAATTGAAAAGTAAGAGGAGATAATAGATTAAAAGGTTTTTCTGTTCATGTTTCACAGCTCCTTTCCAGGTTTTGAGAACAATATAAAAAAATTTTTTTAGAACAATATAAAATTAAGGGAGTTGTAACCTCAAATCTTTTTCTTGGTTCATAAATTTATTCCTGTTGTAACTCATTAAAAGATGACGACTAGACTTTGTGGTTTAAGATATATTAGAAGGTTAGGTGCTCACCTTCCTATTTGGAGACTAAACTTGTGGGAATGTGGTGTGCATTTTCCTAAGTGCTTTAATTTTTCACAGTACCTGTGAAACTAAATGATGGCAAATATTAAGTCAAACTTTGTCCTTCAAATCAGGGGTCAGGTTCTTAAAAGCCAATATAGAAAGCATTCTGAGGTTTTACATAGAACTGAAAAAGTTCTTGCTTTTCAGAAATGACCATTGGTTGGACAGTCTGTTTTGTAATCTTAAGAAAGGACCCTTTTTGCTCCTCCACACCCACTTCAGAGCTGACTTCTTGAAATCATTGCCCACTATGCATTTATAGAGTCTTTGTCTTCACTTTTCCTTCACTTTTCAGATTTCTGTGCTGCAGGTAAGACAACATTAGAACAGATGCTGCTGTTTGTAAGGAATGACCTCTTTAATTCCATTCAGTAGATACTTCCCAGCTCTATCTTGAGCTTTCTTTATAGCATTTGACAATATTGCTTTGAACCTTTTCCTTTGACTAATAAAACGTTCCAAACTGTTAATTGTACTCCTGACTCCTCCTCAGATTTCCTCTTTACCTGTCCCTTTAGTGATTGTGTATTCCAGAATTGTTTTTCATCTTTCCTCTTAGGTTGTTTTTGTATGGATCTAGTGACTCATAGACATAGCCTAGATCTATAGAATCCTCCTGAGCCATAGACCTAATACAACAATTTGAATGTTGTTCAAGTACTTTATGCACAGCATTTCCAAAGTCAAACTTCCCTTCTTGAATTTGGGTAGATTGTCTCAGGATCTACCCAGTTTTCCCAAGCCCCAAAACCAGGAGTCAGCCTCAACTATTTACTCTAGAATTAGATTTTAAAGATGTTTAGGGGGTAACCTCAGACCTTAAGTCAATATTCACAATCTTGAGACAAAGGTATCCCATCGTTGCTGAATGGGGAAAATAAAACCTGAATTTGATTTAATTCCTAGTATTTAGCTAGAGCTCTCTGGGGAAAAAAAAGCTGATAGCCAGGTATGGTGGCCTGTAATCCTAGTGGGTCAGGAGGCTGAAGCAGGAAGATTGCAAGTTCAAAGCCAGCATCAGCAACCTAGTTGGACGCTAAACAACTTAGACCCTATCTCAAAATAAGATATAAAGTGCTGGGGATGGTCTGGAGAGATAGCTAGGTGGAAGAGCACTTGCCTGACATGCATGATGACTTGGGTTCAAACCTCAACACTGCATACACAACTAAGTGTCAGAAAGACAAAAAACAGATGAAAAAGTAAATATTGACTCTCTTTAAAAAAAAAAAACCAAACTTGGTATTGAAATCTCTACCAGCTTTTGTCTCTTTTCTCTCATGTATAATGGATTAATAATCAGTAACCAAATTAGGACTTTTTAAAAATCCTAATCAACACTGAAAATTTTTCATTAGGTTGTATATAATTTGCTTTTCACAGTTAGTATACATACATACGTTAGACTGAATTTCACCAGTAAAGAACATGATGTTCTTAAAAAATAATTCTGTGGGTGCTTTTTAACAACAACCAATAAAGGGATGTTTCTATAGGTAGCTTTTTTTTTCATAAGTATTAACTTTTTAATAAAGAATTATTTTAAAATATTTGTAGATAGAATTTAGAGATTGAGTTTGATTAAAATGCTGCATTATAATCAATTTTATCAGAAGTTACTGCTTTTTATTAAACTTTAAGTTTATTTGAAAGCAAAGGAATATTAACTGTCACTTGTATGTAACTAAAAATAGGCTTAAATTGGGATATTATGTTACACTTCTTAAAAGATTATTTAAATGATGAGAATGATTTAAATACCAATTTAGTGATGTTTAAGTATGGCTGATTGTCAGACTAGATGATTTGTGCCTGTGATTTGATTCTGCATCAGTCCTTCCTTAAAGGCACTTTGCTAGCCTAATTTAGATATATCTTTTTACTAATGATCAACTTCAGGCATTTGAATTATTTTATTGGAATTTATTCAGTCTTTGGAAAATATTATGTAAAGTGTCATATGCAAAGAAAAATAGGCTTGGAATTAGCCATAGGTTCAAACCCTATTTCAGGCCAGGTGTGATGGTGCACACCTGTAATCTCAGCAACTTGAGAGACTGAGGCAGGAGGTTCATGAGTTCAAGACTAGCCTCAGCAACTGGATGAGACCATCTCAAAATAAAACTAAAAAAGGACTGGGCATATATAGCTCAGTGAAAAAAACACCCCACCCCCAAATCCTATTTCATGGTATCTGGTGAACTATTTGCTTTTTTGAGCCTCATGAAAATGGGAATTTTTCTTACAAGGTAGCTTTGAGAATTAGAAATATTTTATGTAGAGCATCATACTCAGTGCTTGCACCTAATAAGTGCTTAATAATGCCTGCTAGAATAGTTTATGATTCAGGTTAGAGTAGAATAATAATGTATTTAATAGTCAAACAATTTGTAGTTAGTCTGAAGGTTTAAACCAGCTTCCAAATAGCCAACTATTAAGGTAAATTGCCATTTCTATATGTGCCAAGTAAAGAATGGTAATATATTTTTAAATATATATAACCCATCATGCTGGTGAATTAACTAAGTATATAAATAAATGTGTTTTAAATGTATTTAAATAATGTGTGTTTTGGTTTTTGTTTGTGTTTTTTGGTTTTTCTTTTGAGACACTGGGTCTTGCTATGTTGTCCAGACTCAAACTTGTGAACTTAAGAAGTTCTCTCACTTCAACCTCCTGAGTTCTGGGACTGTAGGCTCAGATTCCATGCCAGGCTTTTAAATGATTGAATAGTTGGAAAAAAAAATAGGGAAGACTGTTTTTCAAGATAAACTTAAAAATTTAGAAATTAATATTTAATTTTTAATAAAATAGAAAATTTATAATACAGATTAACAAACCCTTATCCAAAATATTTGATACCCGGAGTGTTTCAGATTTGAATTTTTATATTTTGGGATATTTGCGTATATATGAGACATCTTGGGGATGAGACCTAAGACTATAAATATGAAATTATGTATGTTTCATATATACCATATATATCTACCCTGAAAGTTAATTTTTTAATATGGAATTTTCACTTGTGTTGTCATGTTAGTGCTCCAAAAATTGCAGACTTTGGAGCATTTCAGGTTTCTGGATTAGGGATGCTTAGCCTATATATAAAGTTACTGTGTCTTAACAGTAGCCATTAATTACATGCGACCATTAAATTTAAGTGTAAAGTAATTCAAATTAAGTTCTGTGACATTACTAACCATATTTCAAGTTGTTCAATAACCACATGTAGGTAGGGCTACCATTATTGAATAGCATGGGCATATAGCATTTTTCTTATCACAGAAAGTTCTATTGGACAGTGTTGATGGACAGATTGAAAAAGGATGGAATGATTTTTTTTAAGTGAGTACTTAATGGGGATAGTCATTTCTATAACTTTTCCTCTTTAACTTAATAGACTTAATCATAAATCAGAATTCTTTGACCTAACTATATAGTAATAGTTACTGCTTATGAAGTACTAGCTAAATATCAGATTTAATCTACACACTTTATATTCATTATCTCATCCACTTATATCATCCTTATATAAAGAATTCTGTAAAGCAGGTACCATTATCTTTATTTTATAGTTGGAAAATTGAGGTTGAGAGATTAAATAAAAATCTCAGAATCATAGCTAGAAAGTGACTTACCCAGGTTTGAGCATAAGCCTTGTCAGGCTCTCCTTTCCCCATTCTTTAGGCTTTAAACTATGGCAACCCTTGCATACGTTGAACTTCTATGCTTCTCCATAAATAGGTGTTTTTCTAATCGTTAAGAATCCAAAGGACCTTGCCTTTTTAGATGGATATTAATCTCCGTTTACAGATAGGGAACTGAGGCCCAGAGGAAGGAGTAACATGACTTACCAAAGACATTAAAGTTTGTGACTAAGAAGGGACCTAAACTCATTGTCTTTTCATTATACCAAGTTGCTTTTCTAATTAAATTTAACTGGATTTTACATAGTTGAAGACCTTATATTATTCCTCATTCTCTCTGGAATATCAGCTGATGCCATCAAGTTATATAATAGAGAGATAAATATGAATCCTTGATTATTGCTTATAGAAACTGACTTAATCAGACCAAATAATCATCAGAAAATGGGGAAGGATAAAATTTTAAGTGAAATAGATTTTTTTAGGTCACTGACTTCCTTTAAGGTTAAAGTTTATGACCTCCAAAGAAGCTTTATGAGTTCAGCCTTTTTTTGCTATTGTTCTAACCTGTTTTGAAATAATAATTATGTGTGGACTTCTTTGTTTTAGGAGACAGTTCCCTTGTTATACTCAGCAGATACTTACGGAGCATTGTAATGAAGTGTGGTTCTGTAAATTCTCTAATGATGGCACTAAACTAGCAACAGGATCAAAAGATACAACAGTTATCATATGGCAAGTTGATCCGGTATGTACTCCAGTATGAATGGTTGTATTGCAAAAGGAGGTAATTTTGAATCTAACTTACTAATTACTTGTTTTAAAGTAAACAGGTATAGATAGTATTCTTTTCCAAGTGTATTTTTTATTCATTACTTCTTACCTCTTCCTATTTTTTTAGATAATATACATAAATTAATATTCTCAAAATTGTTGAATATTATGTACTATTCATTTGCATAGTTTGTGTATGCATATTACTTAATTTGATCCTCTGAATAACTCTGTGAGGTGCTAACATCTCATTTTCAGATGAGGAAGCTGAATAAGTTCAGTGTCTATGCTCATAGCTAATAAGTGGCAAAGTTTGACTCAAGGAATATTTTGATTCTAAAACCATTACTGTAAACCTCTACTATTTTGTGTATTTGGTAGTAATTTTTTTTGATGGATTAGTAGTGTCCATTCTCTGACAAGTTAGAAAAGACTAATTACTACTTTACTTTTTAAAACCCTTCATTATCTTGCATAATTAATAGATCTTACTGTATAATCCCTCCTTTTCCCCATGCACTTTCCCCCAGTAGTATATATGAAAATATTGCATACTGAATTTAAAATTCTGAGTTCTATCTAAGATCAAATCTGTAGCCAGGCACAGTGGCACATACCTATAATCCCAGAGAAAATGGGGATTCTGAGGCATAGGGATTGCACCAAGGGCAGCCTTGGTGACTTAGGCAAGACCCTGTTTCAGAGTAAGTTCTGAGGAATGTAGCTCAGTGGTGGAGCACCCCTAGATTCAACCCCTAGTACTGCAAAAATATGTAAAATCAGATTTACCTTTGTTAATAACTTGGTGACCTACAGATTTGTACAAATAAGTATTTTCATTTCTTTCAACCAACTGAACATTTATTGCATAGTCATAGACATACATGACTATGTACGTTTGAGGAGCTAGCTATACTTGGATTAGGAACCATTCACTCAAAATGAAGTAAATAATCTTATTTTAAAGTTTAGGATTAAAATATTATTAGCTCAGGATTAGGTTTCAGGCTCCCATGTTGAAAAAATAAATAAAAGGGTCCATCAAAAGAATCAAATTTGAGAGCATATGGCAATTCTTATACATGCAATAGATGAAGAATGGTGAGAGATTACATTCTTTGCCATAAAGCAGTTCATTTTTTTTTCTTTGTTTGTTTGTTTGCCATATACTCCTGTGGCAGTCTGGCAAATCTATAGACCCCCATCCCTTAGGAAACCCAATTATACTGAAAGATGGTTATCAACATGGTACAGAATGATACAATATATGGTACTACTTTGACACATTATATAATAAATTCTAGCAGCAGATTTAATGACTATCAGAATTTTCAATTAGTGATGGGGATAAATAAGTATCTAACATGATACTATAAATATCATAAGTGTAAAATATGATGTGTTTGAGTTTTCTGTATTAAGAATCATGTAGTGTTGCTTGATTTACTATATTATGTAAAATGCTACCTGATATTACCCATACTGCCTAACATAGTATACTTATATACTAATACTGTTTTGTTAGTTGCCTGCATTCAAGATTGAGGGAAATGGTGAATTCCAGGGTGTGCTTAATGAAAATAGAGATGTATCTTTTTCCCGCTTAAGTTCAAAGGAGTCTGTCTATCCCTAGACTGCTCCATGTAGATACCATCATAAGAACCCCAGTAAAGAGGTTATACATATTAGAATGGGAAACAAAATACAATGAAATAAGCATATGAAGTTTTATGAAAGATAAAAGGAGCTTCACAGGTGAGAGTACCTCATTAGGGCCTTACTGTGTATCACATTAGTAGAGAAAGGAAGACAGCATTCTAGGGAGAGAAGTAACATCTCTTACTCTCTTCTCCCGCTCCTGAAAAATAAAAGAATAGAATTAGTAATGGTAAAGAATGGGAAATAAGACTAGAAAGTGTTTGGGATTAAATCATGGCCTTTGAATTCTATTCTAAAGGATTCTATTTTGATTTAGTTACAAGGTATCTGAAAAGGAAGGCGACAGCTTCAAAGGTGTATCTTATAAAGTTTTTTCCTAGCTATATATATAAAAGTATCCGTTTAGAAGCATAAAGTAAGTGGCCTACTGTGTGCCAGGTCTTTTGCTGGAGACACACTGAGCATATGATACTAAACCATAGTTGTTCTCTAGTGGGTACTCATAGAAGAAATTCTGTTGGAACAGGACAGTTAAGGGAAGTAAGAAAATGAAATCTTAAGTACAGGGGCAAAAAACTAGACAGAACTAGTTAAGAGTGGCCCTTGGGTAACAGAAAATATGGCTCGGTATTTGGGCAGCTTGGGGGAAGAACTTTTGGTAGGCTGAGGTTAATAAAGTAGTAGCAGCCAGATCAAGGAAGATCTATAGCCTTTGCTAAGGCATTTGTATTTTGGGAGTATTTTTGTTTGGGTTTTTGTTTTGCTTTTGTTTTTGTTTCGTTGTGTTACTAGGTTTTGAACCCAAGGGAACTCTGTTACTAAGCCACATCCCTAGTCCTTTGTATTTTTTTATTTTGAGATAGGGTCTCACCAAATTGTTCAGTTGCCCAGGCTGACCTCAAACTTGTAATACTCCTGCCTCAGCCTCATAAATAGCTGGGGTTACAGGGGTATGCCCCTGGCTGGTGTTTTATTTTTTTAATGGATAGAAAATAAGAGAACCTTAAGATTTAAGCTGATGTGATTTCAATGCTTAGTTTCTTTTAACAATTTTTCTTAGCTCTGTCCAAAAAAAAAAAAAATTTTCCCCATTCTCCACAAAATTCAAGCAAAGTCATATGAACGCCATTTGAATAAGTTAGTATAAAGACACTACTTGTGAAGATAAATCCTCATTTTGCTATGACTAGCAACACCATCTGCTCTAGTTGCCAGGCTCAAAAATAAGCTTTACACTAAAATCTAAAGCTTAACTCATTATTTCCTCCCACATCTAGCCAAATTCTTACTTCCTTTCTCACTAGCCAGCATCCATTCACATTCCCTAAACCATGGAGGTTTTCTTTGAACTTTCTTGTTATATTCTGTCTTGTCATTTTTTTTTCCAAAGTATCTTTTCATCTGACCTCTTTTAGTTCTAATCTTCTTAGTTGAGAGCCTCATTTTGGGGAACTGTGACTGTTGTGTTGGTTCCTTACAGATTTCTTTATCCTCTGTCTCTTCCTTCTGATTTATCTTCCATATTGTTATCCCATTCCTTTCCTTAAAACCAAGTATCTTGTAGCCAGGCACTGTGACACACGCCTGTAATTCCAGCAGCAACAGAGGCTGAGCCAGGAGGATTGCAAGGTTCAAAGCCAGCCTCAGCAATTTAGGGAGGCCCTAAGCAGTTAACTTAAAAAGACACGCTGAAAACAAGGGTTGGGGGTGTGGTTCAGCGTCTCCTGAGTTCATTCCTCCATAAAAAACCTAATATCTTGTTATATATTCCCTAACTTGACATTTTTAAGTGACTATTCACCCACTGGATTAAAATTGAACCCTTTGTTCTGAAATAAACATATCAACTCTTGTAGCCTTGTCATTTGTCACTTTTACATTTGTACTTTACATTTCAGCCTACAGAGCTTAGAGTATGAGCCTTAAAGTTTGGCAGCCCAGATTCAAATTCTTACTGTACTCTATAAACAGGCAAGTTTCTAACCTTGTTTTCCTTCCTTGTATCATAAGGTGGGAGAAAGATCCATCTCCTAGACTTGAGGATTAAATGAAACATTATTTATGGGTAGTGTTAATATTAATTAGAACTAAATAAATGGTAGCTTGCTGATGAAAATGAATTTGGTATAGCCACTTGGAAAATGGTTGAGTAGTTCCTCAAAATGTTAAGCATAGAGTTAGCATATAACCCAGACATTCCTGAGAAAGAAAAAATCCGAGGCTGGAGAGGTGGCTCAGCAATAGAGCACTTGCCTGGCATGCACAAGAATCTGGGTTCAATCCCCAGCACCATATACACAACTAAGTGAAGGAAAAACAAAAACCAGATGAAAAAAATAAAATTGCCTGGCTCTTTCTCACAGAAAAAAAAATGTCCACTCAAAAACTCATATATTCTCAGTTGTATTATTCATAGTAGTCAAAAAGTAGAAGCTAAATGTTCATCTACTGATGAATGGAATTAAAAAGTATAACAAAATGAAATGTTATTCAGCAATAAAAATGATGAACCTTGGAGATACTATGCTAAATTATGCCTGATTACATTACATGTAATCTCATTTATATGAAATGTCCAGAATAGGCAAATCCATAGAAATAGGATATAGTGGTTCCCTGGAACCTGAAGGAAAGGAAATGAATGACTGCTAATGGTTATGGGACTTCTTTTTGGGATTATAAAAATATTATAAAATTAGTAGTAATGATTGCGAAATTCTATGACTATAGTAGGCCACTAAATTGTAATAAAAGGTAGCTCTTGTTCTGCCTGTTTTCAGTTCCCTTGGGCAAATTCTGTTGTTACCTGTATATTTCCATCTAGCACATAGTGTCTTCTATATAGTGGGTAGCTAATAGATGTGGAAATGTGAACAGATCTTTAGGAAGCAAGATGTTTGGGGGAAGGTATTAATATAAAAATTTTCTCAGATTAAATATTATCAAAGCACATCTTTATAGCTATTTTAGTTCTCATTATAAAATGATGGCTTTTGGGGATGGGAGTTAACTTGAGTTGTATGTCTTCCCTTCTAGGATACGCACCTGCTAAAACTGCTTAAAACATTAGAAGGACATGCTTATGGTGTTTCTTATATCGCATGGAGTCCAGATGACAACTATCTTGTTGCCTGTGGCCCAGATGACTGCTCTGAGCTTTGGCTTTGGAATGTACAAGTGAGCGACTCCACCCTTTGTTTATTTAGCTTTAAGTACAGCATACTCATACAACATTCTTTATAACTTTATTCTTGATTTGTAAAAGAAAGCCATTCAAGCTAAATTACTATAATGTATCTCTTACAATGGATAGTTCTTCAAGTGAAACCTAGGTGTCCAGATCTATAACTTTAAACATTATGCTGAATAATAGTTTTTGGAAGAATGATCAGTAAGCATTTTCAGGATGGTTTTGGTTTTTGCTTTTTGTCCTGTGGAATACTACTTAATATGGTGCCTCAGAAAAGATTTTGTTGTTGTTTCATATTTTCACAGTTGTACACAAAAGCTTAACTTTCTCTTTTTTTTTTTTTTTTTAATACAAGGAATTGAGCCAAATCTCCAGCCTTTTTTATTTTTTAATCTGACACAGGGGCTTACTAAGTTGCTGAGCTTTGCAACTTTAAACTTGCAGTCCTCCTGCGTCAGCCTCCTACATCACAGAGATTAACAGGCATGTACTACGGCATCCAGCAAAACTTAACTTTCAAGTTTAAAATATGAGCATTAAATAAAGTTTTCCATTTTAGGGCAGTTGCTTCATCTTACCTGCATTTAGTATTTTGAGCTGGTTTAGCAAAGATGAATGATGATATTTTCAGAACTTATTTTTATTAAGGGCTTTATTACTATTTCTAAATGAAAAACTTGAACTTTATCCAGGGTCCCATTTAAGAACACTTAGCATTAGATTCACTATTATTTATGTGTTTAGAATATTTACGGTAACAATTTTAAAATTTTTTAAAAATTTTAAGCTGACAGGGTGATTTTTTTTTTTTTTTTTTTTAATGGACACCTCAGGAAAGAAATGGTCCAGGCTCTTCTTTTGAGTATAGTAGTATAGTTTGACTGGGCCTGGTGGTGCATGGATGTAATCCCAGTAACTTGGGAGGCTGAGGGTGGAGGATTGGAAATCTAAGGCCAACCTCAGCAAGGCCCTAAGCAACTGAGCAAGACTTTGTCTCAAAAAATAAAATGGCAAGGGGGTGTAGCTCTGTAGCTCAGTGGTAAAGTATCCCTTGGTTCAATCCCCAATACAAAAAATATATAAAGTGATGGGACAGGATTTTGAATCCTAGGACTTATAATGAGAGAGTATGAAAGCCACATAGATGACTCAAATAACAACGATATAGAGAACAGAATGAATATAGCCAGTTGTGCCTGCAGATGAAATGACATAATTCTGTTTTAATAGTAAGATTTCCTTATTTGAGCCCTAGCTTTTTATTGAGAATTTTAAAATATTAATAGAAGTTGAAAGAATAGTACAATGATGAGCTGCAATGAATGTCCATATTGAAAACATTTGAAAATAAATTATAGATACATTTTATATCCTTATTATTGAAGTATATATCTCCTAAAAAGTAACATTATCCTAATAACTGCCATCATATCTTAAGAACATTAATTATGTAATTCTCTAATATTTCATATTCATTTCATAATCAGAATCCTCTGTTCTCTAATATCTTTTATGCCATTTTTATCAATCTATCAATTAATCATTGTTATATTTGTGATCGGGTTCAGAGAGGTTGGCAAACCATGTAATAAAGTAGATGGTTTTTTCAATAAAACAGAGCTATAAGTAAATCTGATATGACAAAAGAAATTCTTTTCCTATTAAAGTTTTTTTTTTTTCTTCTTCTTAAAAGTAAGTTTGTAGCTTTAATTCTATAGTAGGGTCATGATTTATAGCACCTATAATAGTGTTCCTTTGAGTCAGTTTTGAATTCTAAACAAAACCTATTTCTTGCATAACTGTTTTATTATACGCTACTTTATACTATTTACTTTTGTTCTATGAGTAGAGAGTGACAAAGATTTATCTGTTGCATGTTTGTTTGTGTTTCTAAACTTGTAACTATTTATATCAAGTAACCTAAAAAGCTAAATGAGTACAGCTAAACAATTTGGGGGGAAGAATTTTAAGATTGCTGAACATTCTTTTTTTCCTCAGTGTAAGGGGAGACATCTTGTTTTGTGCCCTCTGCCTTTATTAGTTGGCCCCAGTTCCTAATCTTACCCTTTGTTTTCACTCTTTTATTTTTACTTTTGATTACCCATTTCTCACAGGAAATTTATGCCCATGTACTTTTTATTATACCAAGGGCAGCTATTATCTCTCAGATCCTGTTTCTAATCCCTGAACAAAATGGAACCAAGACTAGATTAAATGGTATGTGAATACCTTCTAAGTTGAATAACGGAAAATGTAACAGGAGGATATCTGAGGGTTATAACCACTAAATATGCTTGCTTAGTTGGAAACAAATGTAGCACAGCTATGCTTAGAAGTACAGAGATTGCTTATTTCTGCCACTTTTAATTGGAATAAGGTTACATATCAGAAAAAGGTTTTCATTTCTCTCTTCTCATCTTCCTTACTATATTACAAGCATTTGGCTGCAACAGATAGCATAATTTAAATTATCCTTGGCCTAGTTTAAGGGTATAGGTTTACTATCCATTAATCATGTTCTTAAGGAATTGCTAATTGCATTAACTGCAGCTCTAGAATAAAATTTATAAATAATTTTGAATGGAGAAGAATGGAAGCACAGAAGGATTAGGTATGTAGCTTTGGGCTTTTCATTATCTTGCTTGGGAAAAAATTACATGTTTTAGTTTATAAATATAATTGATTTAAGATGAGAAATTAATTGAAGTTCATCTCATCATAACAACTCAAGTTGATTTGTCTTCTGAGTGCTGTAGTCTTTTTTTTTTTTTTTTTTTTTTTTTTTTTTTTTTTTTTTTTTTTTTTTTTTTTTTTTTTTTTTTTTTTTTTTTTTTTTTTTTTTTTTTTTGGTAAGGCCAATTAATTCATTTCTCTGATTAGGAATCCCAAACTAATCAGATATCCCAGTTACTTATTTTCTTTCTCCCTTCTTTCTTTCCTTCCTTCCTTTCAGCATTCTTTTTCTTTTCTTTATATATATCCTATTTAGAGGGGTTATCTCGAAGGTCTTATCCACAGTTTTATTTCCTTGTAGACGGGAGAACTAAGGACAAAAATGAGCCAGTCTCATGAAGACAGTTTAACAAGTGTGGCTTGGAATCCAGATGGGAAACGCTTTGTGACGGGAGGTCAACGTGGGCAGTTCTATCAGTGTGTGAGTATTCAGTGCCCGGTTCCCAGAATCTACTTGTTTAAAGGCAAATTTAGTTTTGTTTACATAAATGATTTATTTAACGAATTGTCCTTTATAAAATACACTATATTAAGGCCTATTTTGCCATCCTCAAGCACTATCGATTTGAATTTCCTGTCATTTTTCTTCTTTCCTTCTTTATTGTTGTTGGGATTTGTTTGTTTAATTGGGGATTAAACCCAGGAGCACTTCATTGCTGAGCTACATCCTCAGCCCTTTTTATTTTTTGAGACAGATTCTCACTAGGTTGCCGAGAATGGCCTCAATCTTGTGATCCTCCTGCCTAAGCCTCCCAAGTATTTGGGATTACAGGTGTGCATTATTACCATGCCAGTTTTGTAGAAAGTATTGACCTTGAGGTTATCAAAACAAATTGTTTTGCTAAACATTTTTGTTCTTATAAATTTCTAATTTATAAAAATGAAAGATTTAGGATTTGATTTCTTTTTTTGGTACTAGGGATTGAACTCAGAGGTACTTAACTCAGCCACATCCCCAGCCCTTTTTTATTTTTTATCTTGAGGCAGGGTCTTGCTAAGTTGCTTAGGGCCTTGGTAAGTTGCTAAGGCGAGCTTTGAACTTACAGTCCTCTTGCCTCAGCTTCTTTAGCCACAGGAATTACAGGGATGAACCACCGCACACGGTAGGATTTAATTTCAGTTGAAGTTTTTACCCCTTCAATTTTTTGTAACAAAAAATTGCTGAATTTCATGAGTAGACTACTGTGTTAGTCAATTTTCCACTGTTAGGAAAAAATACCTGAGAAGAACAACCTTAGAGGAGGAAAGACTTATCTTAACTCACGTCTTCATAACTTTTATTCCATGGTTTTCTGATCTGTTGCTTTGAGCCTGAGGCAAGGCCATTCTGGTGGTGGAAGGGCATGCTCATTTCATGGCAGCAAGGAAGCAGAGAGGGAGAGGAAGAAAAAGGAGCCAGGGACATAATATAGTCCTCTCGGGCATGCTGCCTAAAAACCCACTTCCTTCAGCTTGCTTCTAACCACTAGAATCTCTACCATCTCCCAATAAACTAGCTGTGAATCCCTCATTGAATTAATCCATTGAGAAGGTCACAGTCCTCATGAACCAGTCATTTCCCAAAATCTTGCTGCATTGAGAACAAAGCCTTCAACAAGTGAGCCTTTGGGGGACATTCCAAATCCAAACTATAATAACCATCTTAAACATTTGAAGAGTAAAAGTGGAAATAAATACCACCAGAGAACTTGTTGGTGTTTATTTGATGTATCTTCTGATGAGTAGCCTTGTTTATCTTGAATTATTGGAATGATGAAAATAAGTAACAGGTTAAAAGTTTTATGACACAATAGACTATGGTAGGAATGCATGCAGTGTCTTTATTCTGTCTAGATTCTGTGTTTCATGTGATTGCCTTACATAATTCCAGTAGGTACTTCCAGATTTACTTTTAAGATTAAAACAAGATGATAAATCACTTAATGTAACTAAAGATCACTTGTCACAAGGACCTTTTATGTAGCCATGATAAGTTATTAAGGTAGTTTGATAGCTCAGTAGTAGAACAACTTGCCTAGCATATGGGAGACCCTGAGTTCAATCCCCAGCAACACACACACAGATATGGCTTGAAACTCATGGGATTTAGTATTATATTTTTTAATGTATGGTTGTAAGTCATTAGTTTTTTTTGTTTGTTGGTTTGGTTTTTTGTTTTTTTGTTTTTTTGTTTTTTTAAGAGAAAGGGACAGGGGGTTGGGGATTTTGCTCAGTGGCAGAGCACTTGCCTAGCATGCATGCGCAAGGCCCTGAGTTCAGTCCTCAGCCCTGAAAAAAAAAAAAAAAAAGAGAAAGCGACAGTGAGAGAGAGAGAATCGATTTTATTTAGTTTTTCGTTGCCCCAACACTTAGTTGTATATGTGGTACTGGAGTTCACACCAGAGTACTCACTCTAGCCCATGTAAGTCATTAGTTCTTCGTGGAGGACCATGTAAGTTTCTGCTGATTTTGCTACCCCATATTATGTTTAATATGGACTTAATTGTTCTCTAATCTGAAAAATGGGAATAATAATTCTTAAGAGCTTTGACGATTCCATGAGATAATATCTATAAGAGCTTTGATTTGTAAAGTGTATTATGAAGTAAGTTTTGAAAAATGTCATAAAGGCAAGGAGTGAAAATAGCCAAATTATATTGTGTGCATGTACAAATTTGTAACATCCCATCATTATATACAACTATAATGCACCAATTTAAAAAATGGGGGAAAATATGTCAAGATTTTCCTGAGTTCTATATAAAGTGATAAAGTGTTATTTTTCCATATCACAACTTCTGAATATTAAGAAAGTCACACTGTAGTTATCCCTCTATTTGAGTGGGGGATTGGTTTGAGCAAACTCTTAAGAGATACCAAACTCGGGTTGTTCAGGCTCCTTATATAAAATGGAATACCTAATATAATAAAAAGCTATATAAATACTTGAGTGTATTGTTTAGGGACAAATGACAAGAAAAGATTATGTATCTTTACTACAGTTTGGCGGGGGATTTCTTCTGGGCGTTTCTTCAAATATTTTTAATCCTTGGGTGCAGAACCCAAGGGTAAGGACTGGCTGTAGTGTGAGTTTTAAAGGAATGTTTGAATTAGTTTTGAATAAAACTGATTTTACATAGAGCTTAAGAGATTATTATTTCACTTATTTTATCTATTTATGGATGATGGGCTATTAAAGGGAAGATAGGTTTCCCACCCTCTTTTAGATATTATTGTATAGAAATTTGACCTATATTCCAGTACTCATAATTAAAAATGCTTCTGGAACAATTAGGTTGAAGTCAGTCTCTGAGAAAAGAAAAAACAAAAATATTCTTAAGAGATATTGCCAAGAGATTCTTTCAGTTCTTTGCTTCCTGAATGCTATTCAGTCACAGAGTTAATAATGGCTTTCTCCTGCCCAGGATTTAGATGGTAATCTCCTTGACTCCTGGGAAGGGGTGAGAGTGCAATGCCTTTGGTGCTTGAGTGACGGGAAGACTGTTCTGGCATCAGATACACACCAGCGAATTCGGGGATATAACTTCGAGGATCTTACAGATAGGAACATGTAACTATTTTTTATTTCCATTAAGCAACAGTTATCTGATTTATGTTAAAATGTATATGTAGTAGGGCTTTTTTCAAATTAGTAGTTTTTATTATATTTTTATTTGGGTTTTCATTTCATTGTTACTTTGGATTGATAGTCTGGTAGTATTTAATCATTAACTCAAATTCTTCTTAATTGAAGTATGGTGTATAAGTGGTAATAGGCAAAATTGTTGTATTTAAGCTAGGACATTTTATATTCTGTTAATCTGAATGTCTTGACTTAATTTCTTGCTTCCAACATTTTCTGATTACAGAGTACAAGAAGATCATCCTATTATGTCTTTTACTATTTCAAAAAATGGCCGATTAGCTTTGTTAAATGTAGCAACTCAGGTATGTTTATTGATTGAAATTTTCAGAAATATTTAGCTTACTACAAATTTTAATCATGATTTTTTTTTTTACTATGTTTGTTAATGTTCTTATTCTTAAATTTGATGGCATGTGTTTGGTTCTTAAATGTATCAAATTAACCATAAACTAATTCTGCATAAGTAGAAAATAAAAATGTTCCATCAGGCAAAGTTTACTTTTAAAAATTCTTTGGAGTTGAGGTAGTATAAATACTTGTATTTTCTTTTGCCTGCAGGGAGTTCATTTATGGGACTTGCAAGACAGAGTTTTAGTAAGAAAGTATCAAGGTGTTACACAAGGGTTTTATACAATTCATTCATGTTTTGGAGGCCATAATGAAGACTTCATCGCTAGTGGCAGTGAAGGTAAATTGTTTTTATCACTATCAGTTTGCATATATTGATGGATTTAAAGTCCTATGGTGTTCCAGTTTATGAGAGTAGTCATGTCTCCCAGGCAAATTTAAAATATTAAATTAAAAGTTTTATGAGTTTTTTATTTATTACACTGTTAATTTGCTCTCCCCTCGCCTCAACCCCAGTTGTAGAGATTAAACTCAGGGCCTTCCACTTGCAAGGCAAGCTCTACCACCTAGCCACATTCCCAGCCTTTTTTATTTTTTATTTTGAGACAGCATCCTGCTAAGTTGCCAAGGCTGACCTTGAACTTGTGATTCTCCTGCCTCCCAAGTTGCTAGGATTATAGGTGTGCACCACCATTCTTGCCTCCAAGTCCTCCTTATTGTCACAAATCAGTAATATCTATTTTGTTCATGTAGAAATGTCTTTGGTGCATGCATGAATCAAATCAAGATCTAGTTAAATCATTACACATTCAAATGTTGACTTATTTTTACATGAGACCAATAGTTTTCAAAGATTGGTTTTATCTAAAAAATAAAGCTTAATTATGCTGTTTTACCTATTGATTAGACAGAATTGACTATTGTTAGATCTTCTGTGTATCTAATAATCAGAATAATTGTTTGATAACTTTTGATTTTAGAAGAGCTGAAATTATCAGATTTGTCCCTGCTATTCTTCTGAATGAATTTGTTCATATAAAAACAAATATAAAACATCTTTATTCTAGGCAAGCATGTGCCTAAATTCAGTCTGATTTAAAATACAAATTGTTTAAAATATGTTAGCACAAATAAGTCAATCAGTATTAAAATTGTGCTTTTTAAGGTGACAACCAGTGGCAAATTATTACACATTTTCATTCAGCATGTTTTTCTTCAGTACCTCCCATCCTATTCTAGGTACTATAAGCAGCAGATTATTTAAATCACTTTTTTAAATATTCAAGTTTTATGAGATAGACCACTCAACCAGATTATGTTGGTAAAACACTTGGGTTTCATTTGTTGTATGTTTATTATCCCTATTTTGACAACAACAACAACAATTTAAAAAACCTGACCATGTGTTTACAGATTAGGACACAGACATTTAGAGATTTAAATTTTAATATCAAGCATATTGATTTATATATTCTTCTCCACAACCCCCAAGGGGGGGGGGGGAGTCAAGTGTCAGGCAAGATTGGAGAAACAAATTGGTTTGTTGGGTAACAATTCTGGGTTTACTTCTAAGTCATATACTTTCTTACCTGTTTAATCATGTTATGGTCTTCCAGATTTTTCACTGTTTTCTAATTTGACATTTTCTGTGGTGTAATTACATTGTTTTCTGCTTACTTTTTTGTTCTTTCTGTTCTAAGATCTCTTCCCATCATGTTCCGTTCAATTCTGTTTATGATGGTTTTTGTGTTTGTGGGGGTTTTTTTGGTTTTTTTGTTTGTTTTGTTTTTATCCAAATAATTATACCTCAGAATCCTCCATACCTTTCCTAAAAACATATAATCTGAGTTAAAAAATCTAATGGCTACTCTTTTGTTCTTTGTTTTTGTTTTGTTATTTTGGTAGTAGGGTTTGAACCTGGGGATCATTTACCCCTGAACTACATCCCCAATACTTTTTATTTATTTGCTTGTTTTTTAAGAGAGAGAGAAAGAACCAATTTTATTTTTTTCATCTGGCCTTTGTTTCCCTGACACTTAATTGTGTATTTACTACTAGGGTTAGAACCCAGATCCTTATGCATGCCAGGCAAGTGCTCCAACCAATAATCCACCACTCCAACCCCAATACTTTTTATTTTTGAGAAATTATTTTTGAAGCAAAAGCTAAAAAGGTACTAATTGAAGAACTGCATTTATCTTAAAAGGATTTTGTTGTTCAAAATTTTTTAAAACAAGGTTATTGGGGGGGGGCCTACTGGGGATTGAACCTAGGGGCTCCTTACAACTGAGCTACATCCCTATTTTTTTATTTTGAGACGTCTTGCTAAGTTGCTGAGTCTGGCCTTGAGCCTACCTTAGCCTCCCAACTCACTGGGATTACAGTATGCACCACCACATCTGACACTGAAAACAGTTTTTTTCTTATAAATTAGAAAAGAAAAAGGAAAAAAAACTGATTAGCAGTGTTCTTCCTGAAATGAAAAAGCCCACAAAGTAGAATGAGAATAGGCTTGAGAAATATGACTCCAGCTGAAATATTCCTATATTTGGAAGAAAATCCTTTTGTGAACATACATGCAAGAAATATTTGATACTGAAGAGATAGGAAAAACAGGATTTCAAGTGGTTAAGGTCAGAATGATAGACTTTATAATTAAGTTCTGCTTACTCTATCAGTCTTAGAAATCTACTATTTAAGATATAAAATAAGTCTAGTTTTTCTAGATATTCCCAGTGCAGTGAAAAAGCTTGAGTATTGATACAATTTTTGGAGGAAAGTGTTTCCTCATTGCTCTGTTTTTTACTGACTTTTATGTATTTGGGAATTTGTTGGATCTTCAAAATATATTCCCAGCAAATAAATGACTAATGGATTACTCTACGGTCATCTTAGAAGATCGCATGTATTCACTATATACAATTGGTGTTCAAAACATTTTTAGAACCTTCTGCATCACTTGAGTAATGAGAAAGAAAACTGATTTCTTTACTTCAGTTGTTCTCATTTTTAGTCCTAACCAGAATATAATACAACTTAGTTTTAGTATTCATTAGGCTGTTTTTAGTTTGGTCTTAAAAAATGCTTGATGTCACTGGGGATAAAGATAGCCAGCCATTCATTCCTGATGTGGTCATACCCACCTATAATACCAACAGTTTGGGAGGCTAAGGTTCGAAAGTTCAAGGCCAGCCTGCGTTACTTAAAGAAATAAAGAATCAAATGCCATACTGGCTTCTTGTCTTTATGCCTGTAGTTTTGAAACCAGGGTACATTTTCTTAAAGTTTCCTCCACTGGCAGCACATCCTGTTCAGAGTTTCCACATTGACTACATATCAGATTAAACACCTTTCCCATTTATCCTGGGATTCTGCTTTTATCATATAAGCTTAGTTAATCTCTTCCCAGTAATATAAGGTGTTCATTATGATCAGAAAACTTTTTTGCATGTGAAAGTATTCAATCCTCATAACAACTAGAAGAGGTAAGTATTCCCATTTACAGCTGAAAAATTGCAAAGAGTGAGTGACTTGCCCGGTGTTATACAGCTAGTCAGCAATGAAGGAAGGCTCTGATCTTGGATAGTCTTGATTCCAGAGCCCATACTTTCAACTGTCACTTTACTGTTTGGTTGTTTATATGTGTGTGAATGTATCACAAACAAAGCTGTAGGGGCTTTTGTTTTTTATGGTCACTTCACAAGCTTCTAAATAGCTTTCTACAGAAGTGTATGTATGATACAGATAGGAGATGTTTGTACTTGCTAGTAAGCTCTTGAGCAGGGCTGCCAGGATTTGAATCCCAGCTTCATCGTTTACTAGCTAATAACCATGATCAGGTCACTTAACCTCACTATCCATTAAAACATATGGGATAAAAAAAAAGAAAAGAAAAGAAAAAGAAAAAAAATGACATATGGGATAAGGGATAAGCATAGTACCCGTGCCATGGGATTGTGGTGAACATTAAATTTATATATATATATGAATGAATGAATAAAGTACTTCGTAAACACCCAATAAAATATAGTTGTCATCTCCATTGTTGCTATTTTTTAATATTGGTATGTTGGGTTTTTTTGTTACCTCACATTTCTGTAGAATTTATCATCTCTTTCTAGGACTTGTTTATGTTCAAAGATCTTGGTTTTAATTATTCATTAATCATTTATCGAAATGATAGTTTTGTTTTTATGACTTAATCAGAACTAATCACCTTTAATGAAGAAAAATGTGCATTTTTATTAATATGGCTTTTCAAGGTAATTTGTTAAACTATTCCTATTATATTTTTCTCCCTTTTAAATTCTAGAAATGAAGAATCATGCTCTATGTATAGTGAATTAATAAATTTAATAGTGGTTTTATTATTATAAAGCAACTCCCTAACTTTTCCTCTGAATTATTGTACATTCAGATCACAAGGTTTACATCTGGCACAAACGTAGTGAACTGCCAATTGCGGAGCTGACAGGGCACACGCGTACAGTAAACTGTGTGAGCTGGAACCCACAGATTCCATCCATGATGGCCAGCGCCTCAGATGATGGCACTGTTAGAATATGGGGACCAGCACCTTTTATAGACCACCAGAATATTGAAGGTAATACCATTGAATAGTGTTGCTGTGTTTTCTCCAGATGAAACATTTCCTGCTTACTGTGAAGATGCAGCACTTTTAAGCAGTGATTTGTTTAAAGTGTGGAATATGTTTTAAAAACTTCCCTCTCCATGCATAAAACTCATTTAATTCCCAGTACTGAAAAGAAAAAAAAAAAAAAAAAGATTTTTCTTTTATTATAACCCATCTCACTCCAAAGAAAAAGGTTAAAATCTAAGATCCAGTGGTGTCTGTTGTCTTAGAGGGAGGACACTATGGAGAGAATCACCTAGAATGTACAACTTCATATTCAATTATCTAATCAGTATTGTGACTTGAAAAAATCTTATTGAAAATCTGATTTTATTCTGCCTAAATGCAGTATTGCAGGAAGCATTTTATACATCTTGTACACTTGAGAACTAGCCAGTATACAAAATCTGAAAAACTTCAGATCTAGATTGCGAATTTTACAGTAAAAAAACCATAGGGAGGCTGTATCGGTGGTTCATCGGTATCGCTGTTGCCTGGCATGCATGAGGACCCTAATTTGAACCCCAGCACTACATACACAACTGTCAGGGAAATGAAGACCAAATGAAAAAAATAAATAAAATTGATTCTCTCTCGGTCTCTCTCTCCCTCCCTCTCTCAAAAAAAATAAATGAATTACAAAAAAATAAACATAGGTTAATACCACAGGAAAAGAGAACGGAACTAAAATTCACCATGCATATACTATCTTGCATAAAATCTTCATGGTTCTATCAGAGAAGAATTTTTATCCTCATTTTTATAGGTAAGGAAACTGAAGCACAGCAGTCTAATTGACTTTTTGAGTGCTGCCGGGTCTTCAGATCTAGGTCTGGAAGGTTTTACTCACCACTTTGAGATACTTGGAGATGAAGAAAGCCCACAGTATAAAGCAAACTGTTAAGGACAAAAGCTTAATTGAACATAATATCAGTACTAGAGAAGAGAGGTAATGAGAAATTTTATGTAAATGACTTAATCTCTTTCAAAATGGAATGTTTAGTTTACTTGGAAGTAGATTACCTAAAAATAGATGAACAGGGTTGGTTTGGTAATTATGTCCCACTCAGAGAAATGAATAACTGCTGTCAGTTAAGTGATTCCTAGTGGAGAAGAATTTATCAAGGTGGCACTTATGATTTGAAAAAGTACATTCTCTGCCTTTTTTTTAGTCTTGTACAAACTGCAGAAGGTCTGGCCACATTTACTAGCAGGTGAGGATATGAAAATGTATAGTCAGAGATGAGAGTAAAAGAGCATGAAGAGTACTTGTAAAGTTTGAGAGCAGGGTGCAGTGGCGCATGCGTGAAATCTCAACTTTGGTGGATGAGGTAGGAAGATCACAAGTTCAAGGCCAGCCTGGACATAGTGAGACCCTGTCTCAAAAATGAAAAAGGGTTGAGGGTGTAGCTCATTGGTAGAGTGTACTGGGTTCAATCTCCAGTATGACCAAAAGGAGAAGAAGAAAAAAAAGTTTGAGCTGCTGTTCAGTTTGCTCAGAACCTTAAAGGTCACTATGTGACATTCTAAAAATCCTCTGAAAATCAACTACCACCAGAAGTCTGTACCTTCTTTTGATGCCATATTTAGATTTCAAAACCCACTTTGTGAAATAGTCTTTTTAGATTTATGATTATCTGACTTTTCTAATTTTATTAGTCATTCAGAAGTTATTCAAGTAAGCAGATTCGATTTGAAGTAGGAAAGTATTTAGTGATATAGAAGTGGATTTACCCCCCATATAAGGATATTTATGTTTTCATTTCAGTGGAAGAAGAATTGCATTTCTTTTTAAGTCTGATTAATGTGGATACTCAGTCTGCTGGGCGAGTCAGATTTTGGATTAGTTGTAAGATCTGGGCCCAATTCAGCAACTTTCCAGTATAGCTCTAAAAAGATTTTTATTGTCACCTGAAGTGAAAAAACTTATGTATAACCACTTGTTTGGGCAGTGGGGAGTTGGTTTTGTTTTTTTATAGTGCTGGGGATTGAACCTGGGTCCTTGAGCATGTTAGGCAACTGTTCTACCACTGAGCTACATCCCTGATCTATAATTGGTTATATGCCTCTTTTGCTGATGTCTTCTGGGGTCTTTCACCCCACCTTGAAAAGTGGTACCTGTTTAGAATAGAAATTATTTAAAATATAGATGAGGCAAAAGATAATGATATTCAGAAACCAGATATAAGTCATTTAAACATTTCCATTGATGACTATAATTCAAGAGATAATTTGCTGACCTTTTATAACAATTACAAGACTGATTTGTTTTTACTTTGGTTTTGTTTTGGGTTTTGAGGAATGTGTAAATGAAATAGGATGTGAAATACTTATAAATGTTATCCAACATGAATGAACTTTGAAAACAAAGTGAAAAATGCCAGACTCAAAAGACCACATATTATTATTCCATTTATATGAAATGATCTGAAATAGGCATATCCATAGAAAGTAGATTTGTTTCTTAGGCCTGAGAGTGGAGGTATGTGTGTGGCTGCAAATGGCTGATGAAAATGTTGTAAAATTGATTGTGTTGATGGCGTACAATCCTGTGAATATACCAAAAGCCACACACTTTAAATGGGTAGGTTGAATAGGTAAATTAAATTTCAGTAAAGCTAGTATATGCACATACCCCAGTAATTGAGTTTACACTATAAATATATAGCCTAAGAAATGAGTTAGACACGTTGTTTTAATGATTATGATGGTGAAAGTATCAAGAATTTTATATTGTTACTATATTATGTACTGTGTCGTGATGCTGATTTTGAAACTTTCTAACTGGTACCTTTTTTCTCTCCCTCCCTTCTTCCTCTTTCCCCCTGTGTACATTTCATCTTGTCTTCATTCAGAGGAATGCAGTAGCATGGATAGTTGATGGCGAATTTGGAGCAGACGACTTCTGTTTAACTTAAAATTAGTCGTATTTTAATGGCTTGGGATTTGGTGCAAACAAACATGATTGATAGCTGGACAGACATGCTCGTCATGAAAAAAAGAACCATTTCTGAAGCCCGATTGGGGCCAAACATTTACACCTTGCTTCATAGTAACCAGTTGAGATGAAGCACGTCGTTAGAACGTTGTTGGACACCATGTTGAATTATCCCCCCATCGGTTGTGAAGAACTGTGCTACATTCAGGCTTACCCATTGAACTCAGTATATATATTTTTTTCCCTCCTGCCTTTTGTTTGGCAGGATACCATTCTTCTTGTTGCTCTTCTGTGTAATGAAGTTTAAATGCTTGTTTGGAAAACTTTATTTAACAGTTTAGAAGGCTTGATAGAAAGAGTGCATTAGTCTGAAGAGTATACATTGGATAGGAAAGAATTTCCTTTTGTTTCTCCAGATCTTTCCGCCTTATTTAGCTTGAGATCTTTGCAGCTTGGTTCATGGATTCTAGCCTTGCCCGTTGCGCAGTATATACTGATCCAGATGATAAACCAGTGAACTATGTCAAAAGCACTCTCAATATTACATTTGACAAAAAGTTTTGTACTTTTCACATAGCTTGTTGCCCCGTAAAAGGGTTAACAGCACAATTTTTTAAAAATAAATTAAGAAGTATTTATAGGATTAAAGTTGACTTCATTTGTATACATTTGGAATTTAAACCAGCTTAAAAACAGTTTCCTCTATGACTTACATATGCAGTATAATTGATGCTCTTCTGGAATACCACATGAGACATGGTCAGAAACAGTGCTTGGAAGGACATTGCACAGGAAATTCAGAATAATACTTTGAAGGTCCACCCCTACCACCACTTTTGCTTTATTCCTGAAGGAACATCAGTACCTGATGTTAAAGATAATTCAAGATTCAAAAAGAATTTTAAATAAACCAGCAGGAGAGATCAGTAATAAGTCTCGGTTTTTAAAAAGCTTGTTCCAAGTTGTTTTCAACTTTGGAAGTCATTCTGGTATGATCTAGCAAAAGAACAGGAATCAGCAAATATAACCACTTTGGAAGTTTATAGTATAATTGAGACTGTGAGAAGAACAGGCAGGTTACAAACATAAACTGGGATTAAAAACTCAGTCATTTCTCTTAATTGCCCTTGATATTTTGACATATAGGGATACATTAATTTAAAGAATATTCCCTCATAGTTTTTCAGATATTGCCATACTGAACCTCATTCTAAACTGGTGCTGTGGATAGTCTTTCCCTCTAACATCCCCTTTTAGTTTAAGGAAAGGTTTCTTTCATGGAAAAGGACTTAATTTTGAGACTTTCACATTTAATATAAGCCAAAAGCCTGATGTTCACATTATGTTTTTACTCCTCATAACAGCTGAATACAACATGCTTAGTCTCCCTTAAAATTCCCTCAGTTTTTCATTAGAGGATAAATATGGTGACCATAGCTGTTATGTTGGGAAGAGATGTGGGGATGCCCCCCCGAAGTCGGATTCTGGTAAAGAAAAAAAAAATCTTGTACTAAGTTCCCCCTTAGTCCTAGCCAAGTCTCTTAATATACTATTACCATGACTATATTCCTTCAGGACCCACAAAGAAGAGAAAGGCTTGGATTTAGGAAATCTTTTACTGTGGCATGGCTGGGAGGGGATGGCAGCAGGAAGAAGGGGAAAAGTCAGGGAAGGGGAGAAGAAAGAAAAACACATTTGGCCTTAAAATAGCATGCATTCTCCCGAAGGCCCATAGTAAGACAAATGACGGATCGTGGTCAGCAGATTATGTTATCAAATTGGTATGTTAAAGATTTCTTTAAGCTCCATTTTTCAGAGACCACCACTTAGAAAATCAAAGAATTCCTGTTTTGATACTTCTAAGTTAAAATAACTATGTTACAGTTTTATCTGGTACTTCATTTTTCATGACTAAAATTACTTTTTACCTTAAGCTTGAATAAAAATCTTCATTGATAACTGTATATAATTAAGTGGCAACTTCTCTTTACCTCAGTACAGTTAAAATCATATTTTAAGTGATTCATGTAAATACCCTGAAGCCGTTAATACACCCCAGTCTCTACAGTAACATTTACTAACAAAATGTGGGCATAGAAACTCCACAGCTGTTTACAAATTTGGTTACAGTGCACTATGGTACATCTGTAACATTGTTGAGAGCCCATTGGTCAATTTAGTGCTCAGATTCTACTACTGCACCCAGCCACCCCTAGATCTGAGTTTTCAGAGTGCTTCTGAAGTGCAGTCAAAAACATTTATAAAAAGTGGAGTAAAAGGCACATTTTACAAGAACATAACTCCTATTAAAACGGAGTAACAACTATGCAAAGGTTTCTATAGCAGCTAGGTGAGTTTGTTTTCTAGGTCTGTCATAACTGGCAGATTCCTATACATACTGGTACTTTGCTGTGCCAATTTGCTGTAAATGTCTGTTTCATTTGCCATGCAGTAACTGTGCTAGAAATGGGGGTGGGGGGAGGTGGTAAAGAAAACTAGGGTTTTTATGGTTTAAGAACCTGATGGCAGGGTTTTCCTAATCTATAGTTATTAACTGAAAACTTCTGATAATACTATAGACTCTATAGTAGGCCTAAGAGTGAGAATACTATCAAGCCAGCCACAAGATAATAACAAATGTATAAATTGAAAAGTACCAATACTTTTTGCACATAGATAAAATAGAGTGGAGAATTTTGGCTCCTAAAATCAGGTTAGTAGGCTCATTTCCATGTGCTTAAAAATGTTTTTGTTGTTATGCATTGATTAAGGGCTAGAGCAAGAATGAAATTAAATGTCTTTTTCCTCCAAATAAGTGGTTATTAATGGTAAAATGTTGGATTTGGGAATTACTGAGATTGGAGTGGGGGTGGTGATAAAGAGTGGGAGTTAGTTGGGAGGGATTATGGAGCTTCAGTTTTGGTTTTTGTATTATTATTCATGCCAGCTACATTTCTTTTGCTCTTATTGATCAGATAAATGTGTTATATTAATCCAGGTAAGTAGTTGAAGCAGAGGAAATTTTATTTACAAATGTTCCCACAAATTGGCCCATTTTATTGGGTGGGAGAACAAAAAGGGATTCCCTAACTTTAATTAAAATAACCTGCTAGTTGAAAGGGAAAAAGAAACCAATTTTGTCAATATTTTCTTAATCTGAAAAAACATAAGTAGTAATATGGTGAGTTTTATTATTAGGAGTGTTCTGCCTCTAGAGTGGCATTCCTGACATTAATAGAAAATCCTTCTTTCCCACCCCTCCCCATCTTGAAATTTTCTTTTTTAGGATGTTGGTTCCTGCAAACAAGAACTGACCCTATCACCTCTGCTTCACAGTGGGTAACTATATCTTACATCTCTTGAAAGGGAAAATTTCCATGTCAGTTTCTTTCACAGCAGAAGAGTGGCTGATTTTGAATGGGGAGGAAAGAAGACATTTGTCTTAATATCCTTTTTGTCCCATCTCTAAAATATATAAATATTTTTTATTTAGTTTTAATTTCTCATTTAGACTTTACCAACTCTCCTTTTTGGGTTGCTGCCCAAATCATTACTTCCATTTCAGAAATCATATCTGATTTAATATAAACTAACTTGAAAAGAAGAGGTGAATTTGCATTTACACTTAAGACACTTTCAAAAAAACAGGGTGAACTTAATTGAAATTTCTCAGTGTTGTTAAGCTATTGTTATAGTAGCTACCCTATAGTTGCAAAAGCGAAACTATAAAAGCCCATCCCCCTATCTACTTAATCCAGATAACCTGGATTTAATAAAGCTTATAGTATAAAAATACGTATGTGTGTGGTGTGTATGTGTGAGAGAGAGAGTAGTTAACTCATAAAAAAGCCCTGGAAAGAGCCATTCTGGGTTCTTGTCAATTTTACTAAGTCTCATGTACGTGTGAAGTGCCCCCCTGAGTTTAAGGTTTGGTTAATACTGGTATATTTTTATAAGATTGAAATTATGTCCCCATCTTTAACTTAAACATTTTCATTATCAGGATCAATGCGCTAGAATTGAATTGTAACATTTTTAGGCACAGATGGAAAGAAATGTTATTGGCTCCTTGAAAATGTGTGTGTGGCGAGGGAAATAAATCCACAAAAGCATGTATGTACTTACAAACCAAGCTGTAGAGATCAAGAAAAGAATTTAAGTGTTAATCTCAAGATTTCTAAATTGTCAAGATTTACATGGCATTGTGGTGGAACTAGTTAACACTTAGAGCTTTTGGTATGTAATAACTATTTGCTATGGACTGATTAAATGTTTCAAAGGATTGTGTTCTCAAATTTTGGGGGGTTTGGTTTTTTGTTTTGTTTTTTGGTTGGTTTCTTTTTTTTAATTGCCTCTCAGATTATATTTAGTAGTTTCAAATTCTTTGCTTTATTATTTCATTAAAGTATAAAAACTTCAGGTCTCTGATATTTATTTTCACTTGTTCTACTAATTATTTACAGAACACCCTTTTGTTGCCTTTTATTTTATAAATGTGTGGTATAGTAAACATCTTTAAATTTTTCAGTTGAAACTACGTTAACTTTGATTTGCTTTACCGGGACTTTTTTTTTTTTTTTAAATATACTTTTTCCATATCAGTGCGCACAGCACTTAACCAGTCATTTGTATTCTTTTCTTTCAATCTAATAAACAGAATGAGTAACTAATTCTTGGTGTATTACGTCGCCTAATATCCATTAATCTTAGTGTTTAAAAAGTATGTTTAACTAAAATAACTGGTTTACTGACCATGACTTTCATATATTTACCTAGGGTTTATGAATGAATTCCAAGAAGCAATGAATACTTAGCCTGCTGGGATGTTATTGTTGTTGTTTTTGAAACTGAGAATTAAACCCAAGGTCATTTTACCACTGAGATGCAACCCTTTTTATTTTGGGGGATAGGGTCTTGCTAAGTTGCTGAGGCTGGCCTCAAAACTTTCTTCCTTAAGCCTCCTGAGTCACTGGGGTTATAGGCATCCACCACCACACATGGCTGTGCTGGGATATCTTTTTAAAGGCTATTGTGCAATTACTGATTCCAAGTAAGGAAAAAAATTTAGGAGCTTTGCATCTTAAAAGGAATTATATGCCTTATTCTGTTAAAAAAAAATACTACATCTGAACTTCTGCAGTTAAGCATTGGATATGTTAATTAGCTCACATTGGAAATGAAAACCGGTTTCATAATTAATAGAATTACATATAGTTTTTTAAAGATTTCCTTGGAAGTGTTCTCCTAAAGATTTCCTTGAAGAAAGCATTCAATGTGTATAAACCTGTAATAGATTTGTATTCATGAAAAAAGGAGCACACCCTCCCAACCCCCACCCCAATTTGGATGAATTATTACAAAAGAGAGCTTTAAGATCTTTGTATCTAAGGGTAGAGTTCTGCATAAGGAAGTTCAAATGTAAAAATTAGTACTTGGCAATCAGTGGCGAGTCTGCTAAAGATAACAGATCCACTGATGGAGCAGTGAGCAGTTTGCCTTCATAGTCCTAACTATGTATGCAAGACATGGTTTGGAGCTGCCTCTGAACAGGCAAAAGAAGAAAAGTTTTTCTGCTTGTTTCCTTTTTTTTTTTTTTTTTTTTTTTTAGAGAGAGAGAGACAGTGTGAGAGAAAGAACCAACCTTATTCAAGAGAGAGAAAGAACCAACCTTATTCAGTTTTTCATGTGATCCTCGTCACTCTGATGCTTCGTTTCAAATGTGGTGCCGGGGTTCAAACCCATGCACTCACATATGCCAGGCAAGCACCACAACTGCTGAGCAACCATCCAGCTCCTCTGCTTGTTTTCTTCAACTATATCTACTTACATGACAGATTTGGCTTAAAGTTTAGTCGAATTGTTCACTAATATTTAGAGTTTAATGCCAGATCCCAGTTCCAGGCATAGAAGTTGTCTCAGCCTTAACAACCCTGAGTACAGAGTTGTATTCAAAATATAATCTAGGGGCTGAAGTGATGGCTCAGCGGTTATGGCACTTGCCTGGCATGTGCAAGTATGCTGGTTCAAACCCTAGCACCACGTATGCAACAAAGTGTCAGAGCAATGAATGCCACATGAATAAATAAAATTGATTCTCAATTTCTCTCTCTCACTATCCCTCTCTCTTTAAAAATAATAATAATAATAATAATTAATTTTCTTCTAAGTACATAAGCAAATGAAAAATCTATGGTCATATCATGTAATGATTCCTACTCAGAATTATTTTTTCACCAGAAAAACTTAAAGCTGTTGAGGAAAATTCAACAAAGCTAAATAGTTCCATCGTCTTATCACTACTTCCAGTAATCTTGTATGTTGGTTTTGTAGCAGTGAGCTCTTATCCCCTCAAACTTGAGTTAGTCTAAAGTGAACTTGCTCTTTATGAAACATTATTCTAATTCTGTAGTTAAAATTATTAAATTAGTATGTAATTATAGCTTGATGTGGGAAACAATAGGACAGCCAGCAAACTTTTGATTAAGTTTTAATTTTCTGTGTGAGGATTTGGTTATTAAAAGTTGATTTGACTCAAATTCCTCACATATATATAACTTAAGACTAAATTTCATCCACAGCCTCAGGAAGAAATCTTCCTAAAAATTTGGTTGGCGATGGTGATAGACCATATCTATAATTCATATTAATGAATATGCAAAATATTCTTTGTTGAGTCCTTTCTTGTTATGAATATAGTTAAGAAATGGGGGTGCTGGAGCGGTGGCTCAGCGGTTACAAGTGCAAGTACGCAAGCTGAACCCCAGGACCATGTACACAAAAAAGCCTTGGAATGAAAGCCACGTGAAAAACTAGAATTGATTTCCCCCCCGCCCTTTATTCAAAAAAAAAAAAAGAAAGAGGCAGGGTAAGTACTGCAGTGGTAGAACACTTGGCATAGCATGTGCAATGCCTTAGCTTTGATCCCCAGCACCACAGGGTTTTGTTTTTTTTAAATGGAACTACACATTGAATTGGAAGTTGTATTCTACATTATTTCAAAATATTGAGTAATTTCCCCTCATAGCTGAAAAATACCAATGATTATTATATTATCAACAATTTTTAAAACTCTGAAACCCCTTTACAAGAACAAAAAAGATGTACTTCTAATAGAAAACAAAATATCTTCATTCTTAATGATACAGCTTGAAAAGGAAAAAAATCTTTAACATGCCTGAAACGTACCTTGGTAAGTACATTTAATTGGACTCTTGCCCCAAGAATGGGTTTGCATACAAAGACCTTTTCAGTCAGTAACTTATAGTAACTTGCCATCAAAGAAGGTACTGAGCAACTAATTTGGGGTTTTTGGGGTCTTTTTTTTATTTTTGCCAAGCTGGGATCCAGTCCAGGGCCTCATACAGGCTATGCAAGTGCTTTACAACTGAGCTGTATTCCCTGCCCTCCTTTTCCTTAGTATACTTAACTATACGTCTTCATAAAAGTATTCAGTTAAGAGTGCTTAGTAGTGCCAGGCACAGTGCTAAGCATTTTGTATACAGTATTTAATATAAACTGCTACCTCAAACCCGGCACTGTAGTACACACCTATAATCCAAGATACTCCAGAGGCTGAGACAGGAGGGTTCCAGCCTGGTCAACTTAGACCCTTTCTCAAAATAAAATGGGTTGGGGATATAGCTCAATGGTAGAGGGCCCTGGGTTTCATCTCTAGTACCTCTGTAAGTTTAAGTAGTATTCCTTACTTTTTTAGGTGTTAAACTCCACCTTAAAGGGAAAAAAAAAAAAAAACCTTGTTTGATGCCATAGACTGTGCTTTTTTTTTTTTTAAGAGAGAGGGACAGTGAGAGAGACACAGAAAGAGAGAAACAACTTTATTTAGTTTATCACATGGCCTTAGTTGTGTACGTGGTGCTGGGGTTTGAACCCGGGTCCTCGTGCTTGCCAGGCAAGCACGGAAACCACTGAGCCACCGCTCCAGCCCCTAGACTGCTCTTAACCTCTAACTCCAAGTACAATGAGACTCAACTCTGGGCACTTTCTTAAGTTTCAGATTTCTAAGCCACTTTTCTGATTTTTTTCTCCCCT
Organism: Aplodontia rufa; assembly: GCA_004027875.1. Classification (NCBI taxonomy): domain Eukaryota; kingdom Metazoa; phylum Chordata; class Mammalia; order Rodentia; family Aplodontiidae; genus Aplodontia; species Aplodontia rufa. Next base: position 70,340 of record PVKS010002495.1, read on the forward strand.
TGGGTACCAGGTATTGAACACAGGAGGGCACTTACCCACTGACTCACATCTGCTCCCCTTTTTATTTTTTTGAGATAAAGTTTCACAAAGTTGCTGAGGCTAACCTGGAACCCGAAGTCTTACTCAGCCTCCCAAGTCACTGGGAGTACCAGGCCTGGGCCACCACACCTGGCCACCTTTCAGGTCTTGTGTCAAAGGGGATATAATTTCTTTTGACATCCCAGCTAATTTTATGGTGTTAGCCTGGCATCAGTCTACTTATTGATGTTTGGACACCATAACACTATGCAATATTCAGTGATGAGGTCCAGATTTATAGTAGAAGCAAGAAAGGTATTGAGACCCACATTAATTTTACACATACCTATTTTGAGCAATATGAATTAAGTGACACATTCATTTGAGCTAATATGCTAGGTACTTTCCTTAGTCTCTTAAGAATGAACCACCTTATATGTGTTGTCATATGAATATCAGGGTAGCTTTATGCAGCAGATATTTTGTAATGCCCATTTTAACAAAGGAGGGAAATAAGATTAAAAAAAAAAAAAAAAGCTAGGGGCTGGCCCAGTGGCTCAGCGGTTGCAGCACTTTCCTGGCGCTTGCATAAGGGTGCTGGTTCAAACCCCAGCACCACATATACAACAAAGTGTCAGAGCAAAGAAAGCCACATGAAAAAGTAAAATTGATTCTCTCACTGTCCCTCTCTCAAAAAAAAAAAAAGTTTTAAACTAGTATGAAGAAGCTGGAGTTTGAAACTATGTGCCTCTCAACTCATGTTTGTTTTGGTACCCAGGACTAAACCCAGGGGCACTTAGTCACTGAGCCCCAGCCCGTTTTTTATTTTGAGATGGGGCCTCACAAATTGCTGAGGCTGACTTTGAACTCTCAATCCTCCCAAGCCACCACACCCAGTTTCAGCTCATGTGTTTTTTTTTTTGTTTTTAAGAGAGGGACAGTTGAGAGAAGTCAGTCAGGTTTTTCGTTAGTGTTTCACGTGGCTTTTGTTGTTCAGGAACTTTGTTAGTACGAGGTTCTGGGGTTTGAACCCATATAATCACACATGCCAGGCAAGCACCATAACCACTGAGCTACCCTCCAGCCCCCAGCTTATATTTTTAATCACCACACCATACATTATTCCCTTGGTCTAGCGATGACCACTTACCTTGGAAATTTTTACTTAAATCTTTAAGGCTCCACTTTACTGATTCTAGCTAAACTGCTCATTTCATAAAAATGACACTTGAAATTTAAGACTTTTCTCCACATGATTAAAGCAGTCAAAATTTTAAGAGGAAAGCCTCCATAACAATCTTGTGTATCTTTACATTGTTTAGTAAATTTATAGAATAGTAACTGAAAGTATAGGTTTTGGAGTCATCAGACCTGATAATCCTGTCACTGTGTGTCTTTAGACAGGTAATAATATAGGTTATTGGACAGCTAATAGTGTCTGCATGCAGCATTGTATTGTGTGGGAATGCACATGGCAAAACTACAATTTTCGTGAGTGGCTTAAAAACACCAGAGGGACTGTAGTTAGCAAAATCTGGACTATTTCCTGTTCTGCACAACAAATAATGATAACATTGGGTAACTCAATTTCTTCAAAATGCAAAGAAAAAAGAGGGAACCTACAAGATAAGAGACTTGAGACATTAACCAAATAAACAGACTTTGTTGGGATCTGGGTGAAGAGCTGTAAAATTTTTGAGCACTGGGGGAAACCTGAGCACTGACTGGATATTTGTTACTAAGAAATTTATGTTTTATGTATGACATTGGTACTAGAATGTGTTTTAATGACCCTTATATTACAGATATTTACTAAAATATTACAGGTGTAATGTCAGGAAGTTGCTATAAAAGCAGGATAGGGCAGTTAAGATAGTACATTATGGATAAAATGAACTGATTATTGCAGCTGAGCTGATAAATAAATACAAAATTACCAATTAAAATGGTTTACACCTCTTTACTCTCTTCCCAAAAGTTAATAAATATACTCAGATGTACTGCAGAGCCAAAGATCTAGCCTTGCCCCACAAGCCTCTTTGATGGAGATAATACTGTAACAAAAGGTGCGGCTCTGTGCATCTAGTCTCTGAAATAGGCTGCTGATCAAATCAAGTTGATAAGGCTCTAGAGGGAAACTTGTCTTTTCATCTAGTTTGATTCCATGTTATATCCTCTTCTCCCTCCAAGATTATCAGTTTGAGTGAACTGAAGTTTGAGAAGGGACAGGATCCAAGCTCCTGTTTTAGTGCCAGCTTCTTTTCCCAATGAACTTTAGATGATTGAATGCAACAGAGTCAGCAACAAAGTGGGGATTGTGATCAAGTAGGGACCCTGAGATATGAACTTGAAATAAGAGCTGAAGAGTGATGGTCTACTAGTATATAACTCATAATCTTAATGTGCCAGGGTGAGGGTGTAGCTCAGTGGTAAGGTGCATCTTACTGTGTCCTTTCAGTGTCTGACCACAAGGTGCTCTATTAGAAAATAGGACTTTAACTTTTATTGTCAAACATTTTGACAAGGTTCTAAGGTTTAATGAAAATTGACATAGATGAAACCAAGATTGCTCCATAGCAGATGTAGCAAAGCAAATTACATGCAGAGGAAACCAAACCACAGATCTCACCTAGCTGATTCTGACCACCCCACCCACTGACTCTTCTCCTCCCATCCTCAGAGGGAAGCAATTGAAAATAAAAGACTTTACCATAAAGAACTTGTTCTAAAGAGCAACTTGAGTGCAATACCAAATTAGCTTTATGATTATTACTGTGAAAGTTGCAGTTAAGAAATAACCCTGTGGCTTGCTTTTTTTTTTTTTTTAAGAGAGGCAGTCAATTTTACTTATTTTTTTTATCTGGTTTTTGTTTTCCTTTTTTTTTTTTTTCACATTTATTAGAAGTATATAGCGATACAGAAGAGGGGGAGGTTTTTGTTTTCCTGACAGTTGGTTGTGTACATGGTTCTGGGGTTCAAATCCAGAGGGTCTTGCATGCCAGACAAGTGCTCTCCTGCTGAGCCACCTCTCCAGCCCCCAACCCTAAGGCTATGAATGACCCTCAGTCATTATCTGAAAATTGGTTTCTACCTTTCAAAATACTGATTAAAAGTGTGACTTAGGGGGCTGGAGCAGCAGCTCAGCGGTTATGGCACTTGCCTGGCAAGCACGAGGACACCGGTTCAAACCCCAGCACCATGTACACAACAAAGTGTCGGAGAAATAAAAGCCACATGAAAATTATTCTTTCTCACTGTCCCACTCTCTTAAAAAAAAATAAAGTGTGGCTTAGCTGAGCCCGGTGGCTTGCACCTATTATTCCAGTGGCTTGGGAAGCTGAGGCAGGAGGATCACAAGTTCAAAGCCAGCCTCAGCAATTTCAAGAGGCTCTGAGCAACTTCACAAGACATTGTCTCAAAAAGGGCTGGGGATATGGCTCGGTGATTAAGCACCCTTGGGTGCAGTCCCTAGTACCAAACAAAAAGCATGGCTTAGCCAGGCATGATGGCATACACCTGTAATCCCAGCAGTTTGGGAGGCTGAGACAGGAAGATCACGAGTTCAAAGTCAGCCTCGGCAACTTAGCAAGACCCTGTCTCAAAATATAAAAAGGGTTGGGGATGTGGCTCAGTGGTTAAGCACCTCAGGTTCAATCCTGGTACAACAACAAAAAAAAGTGACTTAAATCCAAGGGTTCACTGACCAAACTTTAGAAAACTTGAATAGTCTTTGAATAGCCTTGTAAACCGAAGCTTCATTTTACCAACAATATTTCAATCTGTTACCCTGAATAGCAAAAAAAGAATTTGGTTTAAAGTACAAAAACTCAGGTGACAGAGATCTAGGTGATGAGTATAGAGTTTAAAATTTATCTTTTCTGGACTGGAGCAGTGACTCAGCAGTTAGAGCACTTGCATGTATGAGGATTCAGGTTCAAACCCCAGCACCACACACACAACCAAGTGTTGGAGAAACAAAGGCCCGATGGAAAAATTAAAAAAATCTCTACGTTACTATTTGTATACATTTGAACAAGTTAGTCTAGATTTGGGGGGACAACTAATTGCATCAAATACATGTGCTTTTCACAAGTACTTTGACAATATTGTGAGCAAAGCGAATTTCAGCAGTCTCAAGGCAATTTCCTTGCCTAGCTTAGGGTGGACTTAGAATATTTTGTAAATGCTTTGAAAACAAAGATTGCAGTGGACTTTGATTATGTTTCTCCAGCTTCTTCCCTGACTTAAAGGACAGACTTCTTGTTGAAAGAGCAATAGAACATAATCAGTTACTTGTTCCTCAACAATCATTTATTGTTTCTGTGTTCAAGGCACTGTGTTAGGTGCCAGGAGAGAAAGGATGAAGATACAAACATAAATAAGGGTGGTGGACTCTGCCCTCCAGGAGCGTACAATCTAGATGGAGAGATTAATTGCAGATGAAAGTACCACAAGAGATAAAGTACTACAGGAAGCTTTCTTAGCTCTCAACTTCAAAGTTAAGGCCAGGTCAAAGGAAGCTGATTTGGACTCATCTGTGTGACAGACACAAAAAGGCTGCTGAAGGGGCCTGCTAGGCTGATGAACTGAGCTGCATTTTGGATCTTGGTTCCCCAGTTCTCTCAGCAGAGCTTCCCAGTGATTAGCAACAGTACCTGCTATCACTGAAAGAATGGAAGGAAAAAGGCAAGGGAAAATGACACAACATACAGATTAAAATATGCACATGGAGCACCCCATGGTAAGTCTGCACTGGGTGGGCCCTGAGTACTCCCTTTGTAGAGGGGGTAAGATAGAGAATACTGGACTAAACATCAGGATTCCAGAGGCTCACATTTAATGAGATCTTGGGCAATCTCGCAGCCTCAAATTTTAGGATGAAGTTAAATCAAATGATCTCCAAGGCCTTCTGCAAATCAAAAACAAAATTAACCAGCATCTTAACCACAGCTATTTTAAAGTCAGTGCTTTTGTCCCATTTTTCATTTTTTGTAGAAGAGCCCCTGAAAAAGTAAAAACTAGAGTGACACCCCCACCCCTTTCCTGACTTTGATATAGACAAGCAAAGGGTTTTTATTTTTTAGCCAGTTAATGCTTCAGAGGTAAAGCATTCCTGGTTCTGTTATAAATAAGGCACCTTTCTATTTGCTCAGCCCCATCAACTTGTGCCTCACAACATGTAGAATTGGGGCCCAAAGGTTCTCAGCTATTTGGGGTTTCACTTTGGGTTACTAAAAATACTTGAATGAGAAGACATTTTGGTCAAAAGTCCTTTACTCCTTTGAGCTACTTTAGCCTGTTTGTCTCTCAGTTTTAAAGATTTAAATTCTCCAATAGCTTCATTGCTTTAAAAGCTTGAGCAGAGCATTGAGAGAAACTGGCAGTTAGGTGGAGGGATTGTTTTAAACACAAGATGCCTCCAAAGGAAAAGGTAAGAACTAGATGTGAGCAAAGTAACTTCTGTTACACCTTCTTGTCCCTTGCCTGGCGAAAATACAAGATTATCACAAGGAGAATTTCTATAACCCTTCAGAGGCCAGCAGAACCAAGTTTACTTTGCCTCCATTTCCCTCTTCCTTTCATGTGTTGTCAGGGCCAGTTCTATCCCTAAAACATGGTCTGACTGCACAGGGAACTTAGCTTAATGGCTCCCTTGCTTCTACCAAAGCTAGGGTCAAAAGCCCATGAAACTTAAATCTTTTGGGGATCACACATCTCATTTAGCCACCCAATTGTGTTATGCCAGAGTAAACAATCCCTTTGGACTCGGCCATAGAACAGTCATGTATATGTAAACGCCAGTGCTTAAGATAGCAACATTAAAGCATAAGCCTGAGGATGACTGACCACCCAGGCTCATTTGACATCCTGTGAGAGCTGACAGACTGCTGGGGGTGACTGCTCTTAACAGCAGGGTTTACTTGAACAGTGCCACAGAACTGAGTTCTGTTAGATATTGCTAAGAGCACAAAATGGCTTGTATTGGTTCTCAGTTCACAAAATGATCAGTGCATAAGAACAGAAGTGTAGTAGTTAATCCCAGCACCAAGCAGAGCACTAATAAGCTCAGTTTTACTCACAAAGAATGAAACTTCCAGCTTCTAATCTGATGAGCTTCTTTCTACCAAATCACCTCTCTCAAAACCATTAACACATCAAAGAGATCAAATACAATTGGATCAATTGCAATACGAAAATAAGACCTGCAAGTGGAGGGGGGGGTTGTATGAGTTTGGGGATGATTGTATAGGCAGTAGTTTTCAAATTAAAGCTCCTGATAAAATCTTGGGTTTTTAATTTATTTTCCCTTTCTTTAAGCAGGAATTACATTGTACCTGGGAAAATGGCTTGTAAGGTTTCACAAATTCTGCAAAGAAATTAAATTTTTTGAAATGTCATTTTCTATTTTATGGACAGCTGACAATCCCATAAATCTTTAAGCCATACTAATATGGAGTTGTGTATTCGAGGCAAAAAGAGTAACTTTTCTTTTGTTCAGATAAACAGTGTTGTTTTATACTCTGACTTTTCAGTAGACTTTAAGAGAGTCTGGCTCATCTATTAAGTGTTCCCTTTTAAGGTGTGTATTTTCTTTGGCATGCAAGGCCGGCAGGGCAGTCCTACTTCCACATACAAATAACCTCCTTCAATACTCAAATGATTAAAAAAAAAAAAACAAAAACCTTCATGTGTTGGTATTCAGGCTAATGTTGAGAACCAGAAATCTACAAAAACTCAATTCATGTTTTTTAAATACTTTATATGGTAAAAATACAGCAAAAATAGTATCTTGTTCAAAGATGAAAATATATACTGCTATGGTCACGGTTCTAAGGATGATGTAAGTAGTCTCTGGCTCCTCAAATGTGTACTGTAGTGTAGGTTGACTCCAACCACAGCTTCTCCAGCTTCAGTCATTTATCAAAGCTAAAATCATACTGTGGAAAGAAGAAATTAATGTTACTAATGTTCCTTCCCTTAGGAATGTTCCTACAGTCTGATTTGTCCAGACTTGCTACCCTTGAGGCTCATCAAGGAACACTCATCTGAGTAAAAGAAAATCAATTATCCCCAAAGGGAAGAATATTTATATTAGGGATTCTCGATGTCCAAATTTTTCATTAAAAAGTAATGGGGGTGAAGGTGGGGAGTAGAACCTAAAAACAATCTGGGAGTATATGTTAAAAACAAAAACTCTGTGAGGCCGGGGCTGGAGCAGTGGCTCAGCTGTTACAGGGATTGCCTGGGATGCATGAGGACACCAGATCAAACCCCAGCACCACATACAAAACTAAGTGTAGGAGCAACAAAATCAGATGAAAAACTAAATTAAATTATCTTTCTCTCACTATCCCTCTCTCCCTCTTAAGAAAAAAAAAAATCTCACCAGATCTCTGCACATGCCTGGAATTCCCCTTCTCTACCCCACCCCATCCCCACTAACATAGTAAATCCCTACTTGGGCTTCAACACTGGGCTCTGAAGCACATCCTGTAGAGGCCAGCCTCTGCCCAGGGCAGCTGCAAGGCTTCTTCCACAGCTTATCTATGAGCTCCTCCAAGATCCCAGAGACCAAGATCCCAGCACCTTGTAACACTCTAGGACTGCAATTGCAAAGTTCCAAGCTTTCGCTGCAGGGGCTCTGTGCTGCTCTTTCATGTCACCTGCAGTAGTACTTTACAGTGTCTGATGCCCAGCAGTCACCCAATACTCTTATGAAATCACCTTAATTGAACAACAACAAAAAAAGATCCTTTTACATATCAGGGATCAGCCTGCTCTGCTGAGACCAAATGACTAACAAGCTGTTACTAATGGTATAAATGATTAGTTGTCTAAATTTAACCATATTAAGTATTTAATGTACAGCACAGATTAATGGTAATAGCTGGTATTTATTAAAGATTTTTGAGCATTTACTATACATCAGTATAAATCTAAGTGCTCTACATGCACTATCTCATTTAGTCAACACTACAGTTCAGTGAGGTAGGTGGTATTAAGATCTCATTTTCCGGGGCTGGAGAGGTGACTTGGCGGTTAGGGCGCTTGCCCTGCATGCACAAGTACATGGGTTCAAACCCCAGCACCCACGCACACAACTGATTGTTAGAGCAACGAAAGCCATGTGAAAAACTCAATAAAAATTGATTCTCTCTCTCTCTCACTGTCCTCCTCTCTTACAAAAAAAAAAAATCTCATTTTCTGGTTTTGGAGTGGTGGTTCGACGGTTACAGCGCTTGCTTGGCATGCGCGAGTACACAAGTTCAAACCTCAGCACCACGTACACAACGAAATGTCCTAGGAATGAAGGTCACATGAAAAACTAAAAATTACTTTTCTCTCTCTCACTGTCCCCTCTTTCTTTAAAAAAACAAAAAAAAAAAAAGAACTCATTTTCCTATGAGAAATTGATGCACGGAGAGATGAAGAAACTTGCCCAAGTCACACAGTAAGTAGTAGAGCCCAGATTCTACTTGGTTAGCAAACCTAATCAACACCTGAAGGCATCAATTCCACCATTCTCTAAAAAAGATGGAACATTTTTTCTCAAAACTTTAATTCCATTTAACAAACTCTAAATGTCTTTCTGTGCAAGTTTGTGAGTTAATTCTTCATATTAATTCTTACTTTCAATGTTATAACTAGAAGACATACAATTTTATCAGAATGGACCACTTAGAATAAAGGGAAATCAGCATTCATACCTAAATTCTTTAATGCCAAGAATGAACAGTTCAATGTGATATAAGTTGTTGAGACTGGCTACCAGTAGTATAACTTCCCCAAGACTCATGAGTGGGATAATCTCTAGGGGTATATATATTAATGCTTATAATAGGTGAAACATTACAAGTGAAACCTCACAGTTGAACACTAGAGCAGGAAAATAGCATGTTGATAACCCCAACAACTAAGAAATAACTGTAGTATCATCACTCTACGTAAGAAAGAATGATTAGTAATATACATAGAAAAATCTACAGCAATAATTCTATCAAAAGCAGGCATGGTAGGGCTGGAGCACTGACTTAGCAGCTGGAGTGCTTGTCTGGCATGTGTGAGGATCTGGGTTCAAACCCCAGCACCATGCACACAACTAAGTTTTGGAGAAACAAAGGCCAAAAGAAAAATAAAGTTGATTCCCTTTCTCTCTCTCCCTCTCCTTCAGGGGAAAACAAAAAAAAGCAGATATGCATCTAAAAAGATGCCAAGAGAACTTTAAACTCACCTATAAAGATACATGAAGAAACACAGCAAATGGAAACCAAGCTTGATCATGGCTTCTTTCATGTGTGACTTCAGTTGCCCCCGATTGTGTATTTCTGTTGGATCAAACACTCCCATGTTGCCACTTGGCACCATAATGAACCTGATAAAGGATATACATATTAAAAGGAAAATCAAATTGTTAGCATAAATATTGAAAAAATAAACCCATAATAATCAACCTTTAAAAGTGAACCAATCATTGCAGCCTTTAATTCAAATCAAATACAGAGTAATATGATGATGTTAGGGGCTACCACTTAGTCTGTTGGAAATTACAATACAATTAATTTTGGTCTAATTTTTTTATCCTCTGAGAAAAATATGAGAACATTCTAAAGAGGGCTGTTTCATGAACTGAGACCCTAATATGCTTTGGATGTGAGGTGTGTCCCAAAAGCTCATGTGAAGCAATGTAGGAAGGCTGAGAGAACCTTAATCCAATCAGTGAATTGATCTCTTAATAGGGATTAACTGACAACAGGGTGTGGCTGGAGAAGGTGGGTCACTGGGGGTGTGCCTGTAGGGTATATATTTTGTACCTGGCATGGAGTCTCTCTCTGCTTCCTGAAGTCATGTTTTGACCGTCTGGCTCACCTCAACTCCTAAGGAATAGAGCTAGTATTCTATGGTCTAAGCTCTCCAAAACCATGAGCCCTTAAATAAACTTTTCCTCCTAAAATTGTTCTTGTCAGTTCTTTTAGTCACAGCAATGAAAAAGTTCTAAAACAGACCCTTTTATCTATCTTCTATAGGAGACTACCAAACCAGTCATCCTTTCAGCCCTTTTTCAGTAGACACAGGTTAATGGACACACCAAAACCAAACCAATTTCATCAAATTCTCAGAAACTTCTTTATAGAAACTGGGAAAAAGCTGGATTACTTTGTAAGTGACTGGTTTCAACATCCAAAATGTGCCATTTGTGTAACATACATGTTCGAACCTAGCATTGTTTATGATCTCTTCCAGCTCTCATGTCAAAGCTACTCCTAGGACAACTTTGGTTTTCTCACCCTTGCCACAATCACTTATCACCTCTGTGAAATTCAAAGGCCCTTCTGAGTTCCACAAATCTTATTAAATCTCTCCCAAATCCTAGTAGCATATCTATACCTGAATAGAGGCTATTTTTACTTGTACATCCAGATAAGTCTCAAAGAGGCTTATTGTTCTCTGACTTTTAAGTTATCTAAGAAGAGTGTCACTTTTTTTTTTTTTTTTGGTTGTCCAAAAACTTCATTTAGCTGGGTCTGGTGCAACACACCTGTAATCCCAAACTCTGGAGATTGAGGCAGGAGGATCACAAGTTCGAAGCTATCCTCAGCAACTTAGTGAGGTCCTGAGCAACTTAGTCTCAAAAAATAAAAAGAGGTGGGGATGTGTCTCAGTGGTTAAGCACCCCTGTGTTCAATCCCCAGTAAATAAATAAATAAATAATAAATATATATATATATATCTACACATATATACACATATATATGCAGTAAATATATATAAGCAGTGAATATTTATATATATATATATATATGCAAAGAAGGCTTAAATTCTCTCACCTTTGAACACTCTTAAAGGAAAATTATGCTCAAGGTAATAAAAAACAATTCACAAGTCTTTAGATATCACAACTAAACATCACATATAAATTTATGCTTTAACCAGACTGAGACATGCACGTACCATTTGCCCAAAATTCCAAAGTGAAACAAAAGTTATATTGATTTAATAAAGCATTTTTTCTTTCTTTCTTTCTTTCTTTTTTAAAGAGAGGACAGTGAGAAAGAGAATCAATTTTTACTGAGTTTTTCACATGGCATTCGTTGCTCAGATACTTAGTTGCATACGTGAGTTTGAACCCGTGTACTCACGCATGCCGGGCAAGCATCGTAACCCCCGAGCCACGGCTCCAGCCCTGTATTTTTTTCTTTATTACTAGCACATACTTTCATGGAAAGAGAAGGCCCTTTCCTTTTTTTTAATTTTTAACTACCCTGACACAAAACAGTAAACAAACTATACTTACCGATATATATTCCAAGTAGCAACAGGTAAGTTGAGAAGGAATATAAACCAGTGCAATGAAACTAGCATTAATACAGTGACAATTGTATGGCCAATCAATTCTGGAATTACCCACTGCAAGGAAAGAACATAATATTATATGTCATGCCCACTGCTATGTCTTCCCTGACTATCCATGTTATTTGAAGCAAAATCAATGAAATGTACAAAGAGTTTACAAACTACTGTTTTCAGATTATTTTTAGATTCAGATGTCCCAGATTTGCATAGTGTTGACCCCATGCAAATGCATCAGGGAGCAGCTTAAAAATAAAACACTTAAATTTCAATTGTGTTTTATCCTAAGCAAATGCTTAAAGTCATTCACTAAGCAGGTTTGAATGATAACTAAAGAAAAGAGTATTATTTATTTTCTATTCCAATATTTATGCTAAAGCCTCTTACTCTAATTTGGGATAAAACAATGCTATATATATAATATATATATATATATATATATATATATATATATATATATATATATATATACTTTTAAATCAGAATATCAAATCTTTAAACATTTTCCTATTTCCAGAATCTGAGGAAACCATTTCATACTCAGAAAACAAAAAACAAAAAAAAAATGGGCTTTAAAATCTTACAGTAGCCAGGCACAGTGGCACATGCCTATAATCCGAGCAGCTTGGGAGGCTGAGGCAGGAGGATCACAAGTTCAAAGCCAGCCTCAGCAACTTAGTGAGACCCTGTCTCAAAATAAAAAATAAAAAGGACTAGAGGTGTGGCTCAGTGGTCAAGTACCCCTAGGTTCAATCCCTGGTACAAAAAAAAAAAAACCAAGAATAGGTCAGTTTACTAGATACAATAATGAACTAGAAGCCAGAATCCTGGTCTGTTTTGGTTGGTTTGTTTTCTTTTGTTTGTTTATGCAAGACTAGGGATCCAATATGAGGCCTTGTGCATGCTAGGCAAGGGCTCAACCGCTAAGCTAAATCCCTATCCCTTACATTTGGATTTTAGATCAGTTTTTCATAAACAATGTCTAGATTTTCTGGGCCTTAAACTTTTTAATTTATTTATTTTTTTTTATTTGTTTTTTTGCAATGATGGGGACCAAACTAAACTAGGCAATAGTTACAGTCCTCAATGGGCAATATATTGGAATTTTCCAATATTTAATATGTATTTTAAAAGTATAACCAATCCAGCATAATGCCTATAAGTATGAGCTGCAAAGTCAAACAAACCTGAATAGAATCCATATTAGGTTCTACTTATTAGCTGTTTATTTATTACCTAAATTGCCCAGGCTGGATTTGAATTTGCAATCCACTTGCCTCAGCCTCCCAGGTCACTAGGATTGATTACAGGTGTGTGCCACTGCATCAAGCTTAAACTCTGGATTTCTTACAGTGGGCTACACTCATCTTTGTTTTATATACTTACCTGAAACAAGATTTAGGAAGTAAGATTTAACCTTATTATGTTTGATGTACCGACTTTTAACCAAGTCCTCTGTTTTGTCTCTTCCCTCAAGAATATGCCCTGCCCCTAACTTGTTGTATGAATATGGAAAGACTGACAGCAGCCTTATATTCCCCAAGCAGGAACTTGGAAGATTCTTCTTCGGAGTAATTTAATAGCTCAAGAAAAAACACCTGGTACATGTGTGTAATCCCATTGACTCAGGAGGCTAAGGCAGGAGGATCAAAAATTCAAAGTCTGCCTTGGCAACTTAGCAAGACCTTCCCTCAAAATAAAAAATAAAAAGAGCTGGTGGGGGCTGGAGAGGTGGCTCAGCAGTAGAGCACTTGCCTGCCATGCACGAGGTTCGAGGTTCAATCCCCAGCACCACATATACAACTAATGGAGAAAAAAAGTATGAAAAAATAAAATTTATTCTTTCTTTCTCTCTCTCTCTTTCTTTAAAAAGAGAGGGGAAATCTTTCTCTCTCTCTTTAAAAAGAGAGGGGAAAGTGGGAGGCTAAGGATGTAGCTCAGTGGTAGAGCTGCCCTGGGTTCAATCCCCAGTACAAAAAAAAAAAATGAGAGAAAGATGATAGTATCAAAGAAAGAATAAAAGAGGGACTGGGGGGCTGGAGCAGTGGCTCAGCGGTTACAGCGCTTGCCTGGTATGCATAAGGATCTGAGTTCAAACCCCAGCACCACATACACAACGAAGTATTGGAGCAACAAAAGTTCTATGAAAAACTAAATAAAATTGATTCTCTCTTTCTCTCTCTCACAGTCCCTCTCTCTGTTTAAAAAAAAAGAAAGAATAAACAACTCTTAAAGAAAAGGGGATGGGGGGTGGGAACATAACTCAGTAGTAGAATATGTGTTTGGCATACACAAGACCCTGCATTCAACACATAGCACCAAAGGAAAAAGCAAAGACTACAAGAAAATTTGCCATCTGAAAGTCTATCAGACATCCAAAACTATAAAAAGGGACTAAATAAAGATACCCAAAGGTATACCACTACAAGATTTGAAAACACTAAAGATAAAGAAAGATTATAAAAATTCCATGGAGAGGATGAGAAAAAAAGAGAGATATCACATAAAAAGATTAAGAAGGCTGAGAATATAGATAAGTGGTAAAGCGCTTGCCTACCATGCTTGAGGCCCTGGGTTCAGTCCACAGCGTCACAAAAAAAAGAAAAAGAAAAAAGAAACCAAAATAGTTTCACTCTTCCCAACATGAACAACACTAGAATCTGTCAGAAGACCACCAGGCAATGTCTTTAAAATTCTGAAAGAAAAGTCTTGTCCAACCTAGCTAAAACTCTAAGGGTATGAGTAAACTATTTTACTCATATCAAACTATCAAGGGTATGAGTAAAATATTTTCAAACATGGCCATTTCAAAATTTTCTTTTTTTTTTTTTTTTTTTAAAGAGAGAGGGACAGTGTGAGAGAGAGAAAGACACAATCAATTTTATTTAGTTTTTCATGGACTCTCATTGCTCAGAGACTTCATTGTGTATGTGGTGCTGGGATTTGAACCCATGTACCTGTGCATGCAAGGCAAGCGCCGTAACTGCTGAGCCACCATTCCAGCCCCTCAAAAATTTAATTTCCCATATACCATATGTAAAGAAGGTACTGGAGCAAAATGTGGTAGTAGGCCAAGAAAAAAGAATATAGAAGATACAAGAATCAGGGAATCCAGAACAGGAGTCCCACAATGAAACTGGGAAACATGCCTAGAGAGCAACAGTGCAGAGGACAGCAAGAGTATGGAGGCCTCTTTGAGAATGGAATGGTGGTTCGGCGGTTACGGCACTTGCCCTGCATGCGCCAGGACATGGGTTCAAATCCCAGCACCCATATACACAACTAAGTATCGAAGCAACAAAAGTCATGTGAAAAAACTCAATAAAAATTGACTCTCTCTCTCTCTCTCACTGTCCTCTTTTAAAAAAAATAAAAAAATAAAAGAGTATGGAGGCCTCAAAGAAACAAGTTCCCTGGGAAAAAATTAACTGATAAGTTATTTTAATACATTTTACCATGCACAAAATAGTACCGAAGGGCTTTACAGATGTATCTGGAAACTTAGTAACAGGTAAATAGAAAACTAAGGAAATAAAGAAATGTAGCAATTATTAACCCTGGAAAAGACAAAGCTACCCAGGAAAAATGAAAGAAAGAAAATATCACTATCTATTCTGAGGTCCAGAAATAAAGAATATATTTTTATAATACAATAGTACATTATAATGATACAAACACTGAATATCAATTTAGCCCAAAAAGTAAAATAGAAGAATAGGAAAACAGATGTTTAAGTAAGGGGGTACATAACAACTCAATCTTCTTTACCACAATGAGAAAGAATAGTGCAAACAAATAAAGAGAAATAGAAATATAAATACCAGAAAAGCAATAAACTGGGGGCTGGAGCAGTGGCTCAGCAGTTATGGCACCTGCCTTGCATGCACAAGTCCTTCACGTTCAAACCCCAGCACCACATACACAACAAAGTGTCAGAGCAACGAAGGCCACATGAAAAACTAAATAAAATTAATTCTCTTTCTCTCTCATTGTCCCTGTCTCCAAAAAAAAAAAAAAAAGCATAAACTACCCAAGTGTTGAAATCAGTTGCCCCTAAAAAAGCAAGACAGGACTTAGAGGAGTCAGGAAGTGACTGCTATTTTTCACTATAAACTTTCCAATACCACTGACTTTAGTTGTATATACATATAACTTTCAAAAAAATGAAAATTAACATTAAAAAACTACTTAAACTTCAAATCCAAGGAGCAACTTTCTCAGTTAAGAATACAGGTAATCTTGAAAGTAGAAGAGGAACAACAAGAGACTGGGAAGAGGGATGGAGGAAAGGGAGAGCTCAGGAGGACAGAGCCTAAGGTAGGTATGAAGGTAGGTATGATCAATATACAATATATGCATGTTGGAAATGTCACACTGAAACCTATTTATTTGTAAAATTAATGAGTTAGTTAATACATGTCAACTTCAAAAACAATATAGGTAGCCAGGCATGGTGGTAGCACACACCTATAATCCCACCAACATGGAAGGCTGAGACAGGAAAATCACAAGTTCAAGGCCAGCCTCAGCAACTTAGCAAAGTCCTAAGCAACTTAGACCTGTCTCAAAATTTAAAAAAAAAAAAAAAAATTTTTTTAATAATAAATTTTTAAAAAGGGCTAGTAGGGGCTGGAGCAGTGGCTCAGCGGTTACGGCAATTGCCTGGCATGTGCAAGGACGCAGGTTCAAATCCCAGCACCACATAAACAACTAAGTGTCAGAGCAATGAAAGCGACATGAAAAACTAAATAAAACTGATTCTTACTGTCACTCTCTCTTTGAAAAAAAACAAGGGGGGTGCAGGGCTAGTGGGGACTGGAATGGTGGCTCAGCATTTTAACTTTCCATAGTTACATTTTTCCAAATAAAATATAACTTGATTTTCCTTGTGAGTCAGAGGAACTAAAGTATACTCAAAATGTCAAGATCCATAGGAATAGTTTTTAGGTTAGGTCAAGCCAAAAGCATCTCTCAAATATCATATTTTTATTTGAACTTTGATCCAGAAAGATTTTGTCTGTTCATTTTGTAAAATGAATTAGGAATAACCAATTTCCCTGTATCTAGACAAGTTCTGCAATTCAGAACATTAGTGCCAATATAAAGTTCTAACTATACTAAAAGTAAAATTGCCTTACAAACCTACTAACCAATTCACTTCTGTGCAAGCCACTCAAAAAGGTCTTCTTTTACTTGACAAAAGACTGAACATTTTTTCCTTGAGTCCGAGGAGGAGTTTTAAACACAGAAAACAAAAACAATTACCCTCATAATGAGCCTTTGCCCAGACTGAATAATGAGGCTGCCAACTGTAGAGGAGAAAAGGAATATGCAGTGTAAAGAAATGAAATTTCAAGACGTATCTTTTAACATGATTTCATGATCTAAAATATTGCAAAACACGGCAAGTCTACCAAGAGTCCAATAAATATGCACTCTACAATGAACTCTAAAACCAATATGCATTCTAAAATAAAAAATGTGTTGATTATAATAATCTTTAACATGGAAAATGAAGGACTTTAATGACATAAAATGACCAAAGAAATGTCTTACCTTGTTTAATTTTGCGCAACATGATCTAGCATTAATGTAATCACATTCTAAATCAGACAATGTAATTATCTGATAATCAAGCTAAGGAATTACACTTTTATAACTAAGCACTTAAGTTTCAGAAAGAAATCTCAGGCGCAAGACAGAATTCAATTTGACTTGAAAAAAATGTATTTCCTTCAAGTTTCTTTATTAGACAAATTAATTTTCTCATTTATGTTCATTTCACAAATTATTTTCAAAAAATAACCCTTTTTATGTTCAAATCTAATTTGACACATACAAGGATATTTAGTCTAAATTCCCCAAATGTGAAACAACGGCTATAAGAAATGGAAAATAGAGGCTGGAGCAGTGGCTCAGCAGTCGTGGCACTTGCCTGGCATGCACGAGGAGGACGTGGGTTCAAACCCCAGCACCATGTACACAATGAAATGACAGGGCAATGAAAGTCAGATGACAAACTAAATAAAATTGATTTTCTCTTTTTAAAAAAAGTGGAAAGTAAGAACTACAAAATATTTTAAAAGTTTAAAATCTGGGGACCGGGGGCTGGAGCGGTGGCTCAGCAGTTAGCGCTCTTGCTTGGTATGAGCAGGACCCAGATTCAAACCCAGCACCACATACAAAACAAAATGATGGAAAAACAAAGGCCAGATAGAAAGATAAACAAAAATTCTCTTTCTCTCTCATTCTCTCCCTCTCTTTTTTTTTTTTTTAAAGAGAGAAACAACTTTAGTTCTTCACATGGCCTTAGTTGCTCCAATACTTAGTTGTGTACATCGTGCTGGGGTTTGAACCCGGGTCCTTGTGCTTGCTAGGCAAGCACTGAAACCGCTAAGCCACCACTCCAGCCCTCTCCCTCTCTTTAAAAAAAGAAAAAAATCTGGGGGCTGAGGATGTAACTCAGTGGTACAACTGCACAGGGCCCTGAGTTTGACTGTAAGCTTTTTAAAAAGTTAAAAATCTGAATTCCCAATGGTAGAAAATTAGTGTTTATTACAATATATCAATGTCTTTGTAGACTTAAAATGTAAATGAAGAAAACAAAATACAAAACTATAAACTGTCCACGGTCACAAGTTGGCAATGATTACATATCAAAAGCTGGATTACAGCTAGGAGCTGTGGCCCACATCCATAATCCCAGTTACTCAAGAGGCTGAGGCAAGAGGATAACAAATTCAAGGCTAGCCTCCACAATATTATCAAGACCCTGTCTCAAAAAAAAAAAAAATTAAAAGGGTAGGAATGTAGCTCAGTGGTACAGCACTGCTGGGTTCAATCCCCAGCATGAGTATGGTGTATGGTAGTGGGGGGTATCAATTACATTGTTTTTTCCTTAGTGCTTTTCTGTATTTTCCAAACTCTCTACAGTAAACATATCTTGTGTTGGAATTAAGCAAACAAAAAAGTTTTAGGGCAGATTTACAAGTAAAATGTGATGGACAGATGGATATAAAAGGAAAAGTCTTCAATTAATTGATTATGATGCCCAGGATTTACTTTAAAATGTTCCATACCCCATAACTATGAAGGTGGGGGCAGAAGGGAGGGAGACAGGAAGAAGAGGGAGGGAAAAGGGGTGTGATCAATATGGCTGGAAACACTCAACTCCCATGAGATGTCAAACTATACGCAGGCAGGCAGAGAAACTCAGAAATTTCAAAAATGAATATACATGTATATGCTCATTTCTATCTGTAGCATGGGGGTATTACAGAGGAGACATGAGATCGGGGAATGGATGAAGGGGAGGAGATCCTGGACTAGGATCAGCCTTAATTTACTTTGTCTGTATCCATGTATGCAGAAATATGTAACGATTCCCTCCAACATGTAGACTATGTCAAACAAATAAAATGTTCCACACCATCAGCTTGTGGTGGTGTATGCCTGTAATCTCAGCAACTTCAGACACTAAGGCAAGTGGATCCCAAGTTCAAAGCCAATCTCAGCAATTTGGCTAGACCCTAAGAAACTTAGCAAAATCCTATTTCAAAATAAAAAATAAAAACGGCAGGGGATGTGGCTCAGTGGCTTGGCACCTCTGGATTCAAACCTTGGAACCAAAATATAAACAAATAAAATATTTCATACCATCCACTTGGAGAGATGAAAAAGAATGGCAAACACTGAAAATCACTGAAGGTAAGTGATAGAATCATGGTATTTATTACATCACCCTCTCTACTTTTGTTTGTTTGAAAATTGTTTATGTTTGAAAATGTCCATTAAAACAATTAACAAAGGGCTGGAGCTGTGGCTCAGCGGTAGAGAGCTTGTGTGGCATGCACGAGGACCCCGGTTCAAACCTCAGCACCACATACACAACTAAATGTTGGGAAAATAAAAAATAGATGAGTAAATAAAATTGTTTCAAAAAAAAAAGTAACAAAAAATGTTTTCAATGAAATACTAAACATCTTTGTAACAACACTTTATCCACAAATTATTCTTCCTGCAATGTTTTCTGTAGTGACAAAAGCATCATTTGACCAGGCTCAAAATATGGAAAGCTATTGCTTACTACTGTTTGATTTCATGAGCAGTCATTGCTGAATCCAAAGATCATTTCTTCCTAATACCACTCACATTGTTCCCTCCTTTACAATCAGCACTCTTTCAAAAACAGATGAACCTGTCCCCTCAGCCCCATTGGTTTATCTTCCAGTCTTTCATGTTTCTGATTTATTTTGCAGATTCATCTTCTACTTTATTTTAAATTAATATACATATATATTTTGGTACCAAGGATTGAACCCAGGGGTGCTTAACCACTTAGCAGCATCCCTAGCCCTTTTTATATTTTATTTTGAGACAGGATCTATGTTACTTAGAGCCTTGCTAAGTTTCTGAAATAGGCTTTGAACTTGAGATCCTACTGCCTCAGCCTCCCAAGCCTATCTCAGCCTCCTGGGTTCCTGGGATTACTGGTGTGCACCACCATGCCCAGCTTCCTGAATTTTTATTTTTTTCATTTGTTTTTTTTTTAAAGAGAGAGGGACAGTGAGAAAGAGAGAGAATAAATTTTATTTAGGTTTTCATGTGGCTTTCTTTGCTCCAGCACTTTGTTGTGCATGTGGTGCTGGGGTTCAAACTCACATCCTCATGCATGCCAGGCAAACGCCATAAACCACTGAACTATCACTCCAGCCCCTGAATTAATTTTATCATATACAACATATTTTGAAGTATACACTGTGAAATGATTAAACCTAATTAGTATGCATTACTTTGTGTACTTATCATTTTTATGCTGAGAACATTATATTCACTTTCTTAGCACTCATCATGAATATTTATTAACTATATTTTTAAAAGTATTTCATTTATTTATTTATTTTTGGTACAGGGGATTAAATCCAGGGATGCTTAACTGAGTCACATTCATAGACCAGTTTTATTTTTTTTTATTTTGAGGCAGGGTCTTGTTAAATTGCTTAGGGCCTCCCTAAATTGCTGAGGTTGGCTTTGCACTTGGGATCCTACTGCCTCAGCCTGCCAAGTCGCTGGGATTACAGGTGTGGGTCACCATGCCCATCTCATTAACTATATTCTTAACTATAGTCACTATGTTGACCAACAGATCTCTGGAACTTTTTCCTTCTGAAATTTTGTATCCATTAACCAAAAACCACTTTGTCAAAAATTTTCACTGGCTCCCTTTTGCCAGCAGGATAAAAGTAAAAGCCCTCCCCATAAGTTCCCAGCTCTCCAAAAACTGATCTAAGCCTGCCTTTCCAATCCAACCTTCTAGTATAGCCAAAATCAACCATGTGTTCTAGATTGTCTCTTCAGTAATTGTCACCAAGACATGCCATGAATATATCTGTTTCTGTATCTTTGTTCTTTTCAGTGTCTGATTTTGAATATGCATCTGTTCCCGATGTAGGGTTTATTCACCATTTAACACCCAAAACATTCCTGTACTCTTATGTGAAATGTACTATGACCTTATTCCACTTCCTAACTCTAATACTTAGCACTATCCTAAAATATAATATGCTGAATTTCATCAAAACATACCCTGAGGGGCTGCAGCAGTGGCTTGGGGGTTATTGCACTTGCCTGGCACGCGCTGAGGTCAGAGGTTCAAACCCTAGCACCATGTACACAACAAGGTCTCAGAGCAACAAAAGCCATATGAAAACTAAATAAAATTCTCTTTCTCTCTCACTGTCCCTTTCTCTTAAAAAAAAAAAAAAAACACCCTGAATGTATCTTAATGTCTAGCAACATCAAACATTCCACTGAACATTTTCCCATAAAATTGGTGTGAACCAAGGCTTTTTTTTTTTTTTTTGAGAGAGATTAAGAGGAGAGAGTAAGAGAGAAAGAGAGAATTAACTTTATAGTTTTTTCATCTGGCCTTTGTTTCTTGGACACTTTGTTTAAACCCAGGTCCTTGCTCATGCCAGGCAAGCACTCCAACCTCTGAGCCACTGCTCCAGCCCCAACCAAGCCTATTTTAAATGATCAAATTTAGTTTTCCAAACTTCAAAAAGAAAAAAAAAATCCAGTTTCATTTCTCTCAAGTTAATACAGTTCCAGTTCCTTATATTACAAGAAGGGCATAGATTATCAAAATTTACAGTTTTGATAGGGTGGGGGAAGGAGGATGATGATACACAACTCACACAAACGGTGTTGTCTTTTCAGTCAGCTCCCCAAACCTAGCAAAACAAAGGCTCTTCTCATTAGAAATCATCAAAATAAAAACTGCTGCTCAATCATGGAAGGTGGAAGTGGAAAGGCAGAGCAGTGGACATTTGCTATGGGGCAGGCACTGTGCGAGGTGCTAATACACCTTTCACTGGACATATCCATGAAAAAAAAAATTCCCATTATAAAGGTAAGAAAACCAAGGCTTAGACAGATGAAGTAATGTGCATAGTAAATAATTAGGTGAGCAGGGAATCCTGATTCCAAATCCTGTCCCTTTCCGTTAAAATAGACTGACTGGGGGCTGGAGCTGCGGCTCAGCGGTTTCAGTGCTTGCTGGCATGCGCAGGGACGTGGATTCATACCTCAGCACCAAGTACACAAGGAAGTGTCTGAGCAACGAAAGGCAAATGAAAAACTGAGTGAAGCTGATTCTATCTTTCTGTCTCTCTCCGTCTCTCTCTTAAAAAAAAAAAAATAGACTGTCCGCAATAAAATCTGAAACCACAATAAAAAAAAACATAACTCTGTACAACTACCCTACGCTAGCATGCTCTGGCAAACAAAAAGATGAAATTGATCAGCAGGAGTACATGGGATTTCCAAGAAAAAAAAGACAAAAGGCAGCGTTCCTCACAAATTTTTTCCTATGTTTAATTACTTAAAACTAGATTGTGCATTACAACACTGAGCAACAACTAAGTCAAGTTGCTTCCTCAAGATTAGGTTAAGTGTCATCCTGGCAGAGATGTGCACACCTGTGGGGCTGGAGCGGTGGCTCAGTGGTTTTGGCGCTTGCCTGGCAAGCGGAGGTCCCAGGTTCAAATCCCAGCACCACGTACACAACTAAGTGTTGGAGTAACGAAGGCCATGTGAAAAACTAAATAAAAGTTGTTTCTCTCTTTCTCTCTCTCACTGTCCCTCTCTCTTTACAAAAAAAAAAAAAAAAAAAAGACGTGCACACCTGTACTCCCAGCGACTGAGAGGCTGAGAAGAAGCCTAAGTCACTCTCAGCAATTTAGCAAAACCCTGTCTCAAAAAAGGACTGGGGATGTAGCTCAGTGGCAGAGCACCCCTGGATTCAATCCCCAGTACCAAAAAAAATAAATAAATAAACAGGGAAGAGTTACATCCTACACAGATAGTACAGTGCTAGGCTGCTGAACAACCATTTATTGGTGGGAATATATTGTTTAAAGAGGAATTTTAACGTGGACTGAAAAAAAAAATGATCGTCAACTGTCAGGGTCAACCAAAATTTCCTCTTTGCTGACGGTTTAAGTAACTTCTTCCCAACACAGTATAAAACCGCACCGTGAAGGAGGCACATCGCCCGCTTTGGAATGAGTAAACTCCTGAAGTACAAGGTCCCCAGAAGCACCCACGCCTTCGAGAACAAAGGGGCGGGAGGCAGGGGTGCTCGCGGGGAGGAGGGGTAAAGAGGAGGCGCCAAATCGCCGCGCACCGTCCCGGAGCCCTACCGTCCGCGAACGACCGCCCCTTGGGCCTCCGGCATCCTAAAATGCAAAGCGCGGGGGCTCTCCAAGAGGCAACCTTTTTCTCCAGAAGGCCAAAAAGGAGGCCGAGAGCCAGCCGCCGCTCAGGGCAGGACTGGCCCGGGCGTCGCGCGTGGAGGGGAGGGCGGGCAGGCGGACTGACCTGGCTGGGGCGCGCCAGGAGCAACGCCCGCCCGGACCCCGGGGGAAGGCAGGCGGCGGGGTCTGGGCACAGAACAGCAGCGGGCCTCCCCTCCCGGTCCTGGGGACCCGCGCCGCCGCCCGGCCAGGCCAGCGCCCGAGGAGCCCGCGCCCGCCGCCGGGCGCCTCCTTCGTTCCCCCACACTTGCTCCGGTGCCCACCGAGCCCACCCTCAGCCCATCCCTTGGCGGCGGGCCCCAGGCCCCACTATGCCCGCCTCAGGCAAGGATACGAAGTAAACTGAAAGGAAGATGAGCGCGCAACAATCGAGGAGAGAGAAGACGAACACCACCGCCTCCATCCTCCTCCTCCTCCGTCGCCGCCTCTCCTTCCGTCAAACCGGCTCCGGAGCCACTCCCGCCCCTGATAGGCCCTAGTCGGGGCCTGCTGGGGCGTGTAGTCCTCTTCGCCCCAGTGTGGCATGCCGGAAGTTGTAGTCCACTTTTCAAAACTAGCGCTGTGGTGCTGGTGCATGCTGGGAAATGTAGTCCTGTGTTACAAATGCAACTCGGAAGAGGTGGGGAGACCTCTAGCACCAATCTGATTATTTCATCTGATTATTTCCAGAAATGGTTTCAAGCAATTAGTCACTGAGTATCTACCGAACGCTTATAAACTACTAGCTACTCAATGGAGGTTATTTGCCAGGTGTAAAATTTTCTTTAGTGTTTGCTCTGTATCCACTTGCATCCCTAATTTGGGAGGATGGATAGGCAGACAATGTAGGAAGAGGGAGTAGGAAGACAGAGACCCATGGAAACCAAGGACAGCCTAACCTCAGAATCACCTCATTAAAAAGGAAAAATATACCTCTCACTAAGGAAGGAAAAAAATCACAAGAAGATTTAAAAACCTATACTGAGAAGGATGAAAGAACAGCTGGTAGATCACAGCCAGTGGGAAGGAGGAGGAAAAGGGTCTTCAAAATGGGATAAAAAGACAGTTCCCATTGAAGAAGCAGGTCTTTGGCTCCGAGACCCCACTTCTGGTTGGAGAAACCTTTCCTATAGCTTTGCTTTACTGTGCTAAGCTTTCAAATAAAAACGTTGCTTGCAACTATACCTTGGTGTCAGCAGCTCTAATTCTTTATTGCCGGTAGAAAAGGACCCAGACCAGTAAGTAGGTATCAATAACAAAGCACAATTCCAACCTCAGCATGCCTGGCTTGACAATTGAGATGATCTGTACATCAGTTCCTGACCTCAGTTTTCAGTTACTTGCTTATCTTTTTTTTTTTTTTTTTTTTTTTTTTTTGTACTGGGGCACTTAAACACTGAGCCATATCCTTTGCCTTTTTTTTACATTTTATTTTGAGACAGGGTCTTGGTAAATTGCTTAGGGCCTCACTAAGGCTGACTTTGAACTTACAATCCACCTGCCTCAGCCTCCCTAGTTGATGGGATTACAGGCTTACTACCACCAAACCCTGCTGTTTATCCTCTTTATAGCAATGTTTCTCTCTTCTCTAGATGTTTTGATCTTTAAAAACTGAATTCATTGTCTTATCCTATCATTCATTTAACAAATAGTTATTGACAATACCCTAAGAACAAATCTAGACTCCAGAGGTACAGAAATGAAGAGGGCAAACAAGATGTGTGGCTAGTAGGATGAATAGGAAGAACAGAAAATAACATAGCAACTAAATGGGGGCGTAGAAGGGGAGAACAATGGTCAAAGGGTGGTAAATTCTATGAGTTAATTATGGAAAAGTCAATCATACATTCCAGACTGAGGGTGCTCACCTGTAATTCCAGCTACTGGGGAGGTGAGGCAATAGGATCACAAGGTTTAGTCTTGTTTCATATTTTTGGTACTGGATATTGAAACCAGGGGCGCTTTACAACTGAGCTACATCCCCAGCCCTTTTTTTCCCTTTGAGACAGGGTCTCCCTAAATTGCTTAGGGTCTCACTAAGCTGCTGAGGTTGACCTGGAACTTGCCAAGCTTCTGATTCATGTGTGGGCCACTTCCCCTAACAGGATCACAAGTTTGAGGTCAGTCTGGGCAATTTAGTGGAAAATAAAATTTTTAAAAGGGATGTGGGCATAGCTTGATGGTAAAGCACCCCTGCGTTCAATCCCCAGTACCAAAAAAGTAAATAAATAAAAATAGTTACTTACCCATCAATACATTCAACCAACATTTTCTGAGCAGCTAATATATATTCCAAACCTTATGGTTACAGATAAGAGGAAAAATCTCTACAGCCTGTATCTTGCATTACAGTGGGGGAGGCAGAAAACAAAACAAATTTATTAATTAAAAGCAGTTATAAGAACCTTAAAGGGGATGGCAAAACACTTAGGAACTGAGTGACCAGAGTAAGGCCAAGGTGAAAAACACATTTACGTAGAACTCTAAACAGTAGCTATTTGAAGATTTGCAAACAGTGATTACAAAGGCCCAGTTACAGTAGAAGCTCAATGTCTTTAAGAAACTGCAAAAGGGGGGCTGAAGTGGTGGCTCAGCAGTTGGAGTGCTTGCCTGGCATGCATGAGGATCTGAGTTTGCACCCCAACACCACATACACAACTAAGTATCAGAGAAATAAAGGCTAAATGAAAAAATAAATAAACTTGATTCTTTCTTTCTCTCTCTTTCTCTCACTCTCTTGGGGGAAAAAAGAAAGAGTGAAAAGGCCATTATGGTTGAAGCACAGGGTTAAGAGATATTTGAGAAGTCAGCAGCAGTCAGGGCAAGGACATGTGGGCCTTTTAGACTCTTGGCAAACAGTTTAACTTTCATTCTAATGTGATGAGAAACCACTGGTGAGTTTTAAGCAAGAAAGTACCTTTATCTGATTTACTTTTTAAAGTAAATTGCTAAGACTGCCCTTAATCTTGGAATCTTCCTGCCTCAGCCTCTAGACTCATTGTATTACAGAGATGCACCACTCCTACTGTTGCAGGGACAGATGAGGTCGACACCAGAGGAAATCCAGGATGCAGTTTTATTCAAAGCAGCTCAGCGTGGTCCAGGGAACTTAGATGTCACAACTCCCAGACCCAGAGCATGAAAATTCTTGCAGTTTTATATTCAGTGACAGCGGGTGGTTACAAAACAATTAATTAATTTTTTTTCTCACTTTGACAAGTCAGACAGCAGTTTTTAAGCAAAGAGAACAGAAATAACATCTTCTGCACAGAGTGTTCTTCTCTGGGGTGAAGGCTCATCCCATAACTCAAAACCTTGTAAGATAAGCACAGCATAGAGCTATGTCCCAAAGGAAGTTACAAACCACAGCCACCCTCTGTACAATTCTTTTTTTTTTTAAAGAGAGAGGGACAATGAGACAGAGAGATAAAGAGAGAGAGAGAAAAATTTTTATTTCGTTTTTCATGTCCCTTCAATTGCTCCAAGACTTGTTGTGTATGTACTCGTGCATGACGGGCAAGCACCTAACCACAGAGCCACCACTCCAAGTCCCCTCTGTGCAATTCTTGCAAATACCCTGGCAAAGATTTTGATGACAGAAGCATGTTTAGCTAGTTTAAAGTTACATTGTCACCATAATTTGGGGCCAGGTCCTGACACCCCTTCCCCTGCCTCCTTTACTACCTGATTTACATTCTAAAAATAATATCCTGATGGTTTGGTGCATTAAATATATGAAAGTGGAGCAAGTTGGTCAGTAAGGATATCACTTATGAAGAAAAATGATGGATAAGTGTATTAGTATGAAGGCAAAACCAACTGGATTTGCCTGACACAGCATAGGTTCATAGAATCATTAAGGGTTCACAGGTTAAATCTAGATGTACAATTAACAGATTTATACACCAGTCGTCACTACACTCCCCTTGTACTTTGTACATACCTCTATCAGAACACTTATCACACTAGTTTTTGTATCTCTATTGCCTTCTATCCTGTAAATAATTGGTAAATGGTTACCAAGCAAATGACCATACTAACAGGGGAGATTTTATTAAAATCAGTTCAGATTTTATTAAAAACATAAGTCTCATTTCACACATTCCTGCTGAGGTGGAAAAGAAAACAATGATTATCATATTCATATTCTTTTTTTTTTTTTGTACCAGGGATTGAACCCAAGAGCACTTAACCACTGAGCCACATCCCCAGTCCCTCTCCATACTCCCCTACTTCTTTCTTTCTTGAGACAAGGACTTGCTAAGGGGCCTCACTGAGTGTGCTGAGGCTGACTTCAAACTTATGATCTTCTTGCTGGGATTATAAGGATGCACCATCACTCCCAGCTCCTATATTCTTTTTTAATTTTTTAAGAGAGAGGGAGGGATTGGAGCTGTTACTGTGCTTGCCTGGCATCCATGAGGATGTGGGTTTGAACCCCAGCACCACGTACACAACAAAGTGTTGGAGCAACAAAGACCACGTGAAAAACTACATAAAATTGATTTTCTTTCACTATCCCTCTCTCTCTTTAAAAAAAAAAGAGCGAGAGAGAAAGAGTGAATCAATTTTATTTTTATTTATTTTTTCATCTCGCCCTTGTTGCTCCAACACTTAGTTGTATATGTGGTGCTGGGGTTCGAACCCAGGTTCTTACCCATGCCAGGCAAGCACTCCAACTGATGATCCACTACTCCAGCCCCCCTATATTCTTTTTTTTAAGAGAGAGGGACAGTGAGAGAGAGAGAGAGAGAGAAGGAAAGGGAGAACAACTTAATTTTTCATGTGCGCTCACTGTTCTGAGACTTCGTTGTGTACATGGTGCTGGAGTTTGAACTCCCATCCTTGGGCATGCCAGGCAAGCGCCATAACCAGCAACCCACAGTTCCAGCCCCCTATATGCTTTATCTGCTCTTTAATCCTGAGAAAATTCAAAAGCTGTCAGAATCAACTTCATTAGAGGTTTGAAAACAAATCAAAAGACTACAGCACCAAGGCAAATGCTTAATCAAGGAAAAAGAACAGCTGAATCTCAACATTTAAGTAAATCTCAAATCAGTAGTAGATCAATAAGTTAAAAGAACAGTGATTTCAGTGGCCAGACAAGACAAAAACTGTAGACTTTTAGGAAATTAGTTCAGAAAAGTAACCAAACAAATGACAAAAAGCATCAACAATAAAAATTGAGAAGGTAGTTGTCATATTGTAATATTCAAAATGTCCAGTGTTCAACAATAACAAAAAAATTGCAAAGAAACAGGAAAGCATGGCTAATATATAGGATGTAAATAAATTAACATAAACTGTCCCAAAGGAATCCCAGATAATGGACTTGTTGGACAAAGAATTTAAATCAATTATTTTAAATATTCTCAAAGCACTAAAGAAGACCAT
The DNA here is from genome assembly GCA_004027875.1 of Aplodontia rufa. NCBI lineage: Eukaryota > Metazoa > Chordata > Mammalia > Rodentia > Aplodontiidae > Aplodontia > Aplodontia rufa. The sequence continues at coordinate 98,896 of PVKS010002495.1, forward strand.
ACCCAAAGAAATTAAGGACACCATAAAATAATGTCCCACCAAATACATAAATTAATAGAGAGAAAAATTATAAAAAGGAACCCAACAGAATTTTTTTTCAGGGCTAAGTACGGAACTTGGGGCCTTGCTCATGCTAGGCAACTGCTCTGCCACTGAGCTAAATCCCCAACCCCCTAATAGAATTTTTAAGAGAGAGAGTGAGAGAATCAATTATCTGGCCTTTGTTTCTCTGACACTTAATTGTGTTTGTGGTACTGTGGTTTGAACCAAGGTCCTTACACATGCCAGGCAAGTGCTCCAACTACTGAGCCACCACTCCAACCCCTGAAAATAGATCAACTAAAATTATCTACTCTTCCAGGCACAGTGGTGCAAGCTTGTAGTCCCAGTGGCTCGGGAGGCTGAGGCAGGAGGACCACAGGTTTAAAGCTAACCTCAGCAATTTAGCAAGACCCTGTATAACTTAATGAGATCATCTAAAAAAAAATAAAAAATAGAAGTTTGAGGGATGTAACTCAGTGGTTAAGCGATACTGGGCTCAATCACTTGTACCAAAAAATATATATATAAATGAAATAAATAAAATTAACTACTCTAAGAAGTACAAAGAAAAAAGAATGAATAAAAATGGCAGAGTCATGTGCTGGAGCCGTGGCTCAGCAGTTTCAGCACTTGCCTGGCATGTGTGATTACGAGAGTTGGAACCCTAGCACCATGTACACAACAAAGTCTCAGAGTAACAAAAGCTACATAAAAAAACCTGAATAAAATTGATTCTCTCTCTCTTTCTCTCACTGTCCCTCTCTCTTAAAAAAAAAAAAAGGCAGAGTCAGGCCTAGAAATGCCTGTAATCTCAGAGACTCAGGAGCTTGAGGCAGGAGGATTGCAAGTTCAAGACCAACCCAAGCAATTTAGCAATCCCCTAAACAATTTAGTATAAACCGTCTTGAAAAACAAAAAGGACTGGGGATATAGCTCAATGGTAAAGCACCCCTGGGCAATCTCCAGTACCAAAACAAAGAAAACAAAACGCAAAAAACAAAAGGTTAGAGTATATAAAGCTTTTGTGACTCTAAGAGTACCAACATGTGTATAATGGGAATCTAAGAAGAAAGGAGGAGAAAAAAGGGTCCAAAAGGCCACACACAGTGGCACGTGCCTGCAATCCCAGTGAGTTGGCAGACTGAGGTAGGAGGTTCTCAAGTAAAACCTATGCTATATCCTAGATAAACCTTGGAAACATTTAGTGAAAAATCAAGACACAAAACATCACATAGTTTAAAATTCTATTTTATATAAAATGTCTATAATGGGCAAATCGTTGCAGAAAAAAAGTAGAGTAATGGTCTACAGGAACTGGGAGTGACTGCTTCGTAAGCATGGGGTTCCGGTCTAGGCTAGTGAAAATGTCCTGGAACCATATAGTGGTAAGGCCTACACAATATTGTAAACGTACTAAAAGCCACTGAACTGTATACTTTAAAATGATTAAAATGGTGAATTTTGTATATAAACTTTATATTATTTAAAATAATAATTGGCAGGCCTGGTGGTGCATGTCTGTACTCCCAGTAGCTGGGGAGGCTAAGGCAAGAGGATGGCACATTCAAAGCCAGGCTCAGTAACCTAGCAAGGTCCTAAGCAACTTAACGATACCCTGTCTCAAAATAATAAAATAAAATGGTCTGGGGGTGTTGCTAAGTGGTTAAGTGCCCCTGTGTTCAATCCCTGGTACCAAAATAAATAAATTAATTATTTTAAAAAGCTATTGAGGGGTTGGAGCGGTGGCTCAGGGTTGGAGTGTTTGTCTGGCACACGTGAGGACCCCCACTGCTCAGGACCCCACTGAATTGCTTTGAACTTGAGATCCTTCTGCTTCAGCCTGCTGAGCCACTGGGACTACAGGTATGTGCCACAGCCCCTGGCTTCAATAGTTTGTTTTTTTTACAAGGCAAGGGCTATAACCACTGAGAAACTCTCCAGCCCCTCCGTCCTTTTTTTTTTTTTTTTTAAACAGAGAGAGAGAGAATCATTCTTTATTTAGTTTTTCACATGGCTTTCTTTGCTTTGACACTTGGTTGTGTATGTGGGTGCTTGCGCATGCTGGGCAAGTGCCATAACCACTGAACCGCCACTCCAGCCCCCTCCTTTTGTTAAATAGTAAAAATACTAGTTTATTTTTCAAGAATACTTTGGCTCTTCTCAGCCATTTGCTTTCCCACATCTATCTGAGGTTCACATTTTGAAATCTGCCAAATAACCAAAGTTTGTTCAAATTAATATTGGTTTAATAATGGAAACCTCAATGTTGGTTTAAACAACAAAGAACTAGTATGGTGGCTCATGCCTGCAATCCCACCTATTCAGGAGGCTAAAGCAGGAGGATGCAAGGACAAAGTCAGCCTGTGTATCTTGGTAAGAATAAGTTTCCAGGGGCTGGAGCAGTTTCTTAGTGGTTAGAGTGCTTGCCTGGCTTACGAAAAGACCCAGGTTCAAACCTGAACACCACATATACAACTGTCAGACAAACAAAGGCCGGATGGAAAAAGAAATCCATCTCGCTTTAAAAGAAAAGTAAAGAAAATAAAAAGAATAAGTTTCAAAGTAAAATAAAAAGGTCTGGGGATGCTTGCCTAGCACATTTGAGGTCCTTGGTTAAATCCCCAGCACAGCAAAAGCAAAACAAAGAAATTCCTTTTTTTCTTTTTCTGTTCCTAGAACAGGTCAACTTCTTGTACGGATTATGGTCTTTGTACATGTAATTCTCTCTGTACCTGAAACCATCTTCCTTCTGTCTTACAACTGGCTTCTGCTATTCTGAATATCATTACCATCACATTCTTAGAAAGACCTCCCTTGACCAGTTGCACTGAGGTAACCTCCCTTTTTTATTTTCTTTTTTTTTTTTAAGAGAGAGGGACAGTGAGAGAGACAGAGAAAGAGAGAAACAACTTTATTTAGTTTTTCACATGGCCTTAGTTGCTCCAACACTCAGTTGTGTACGTGGTGCTGGGGTTTGAACCCGGGTCCTCAAGCTTACAAGGCAAGCTCCGAAACCGCTGAGCCACCGCTCCAGCCCCAGACCAAATGTTTTGATCACCACTCTATCCTGACTTCAGCATAGTAACTGGCACATGGTAGATAATAAATATTTGTAGAATGAATGTATAATATGTTAAGCTAGAAATAAAATTTTCATCGTATTCAGGAAAGGGATATGAATAAGGTAACCATCACAAATAATAACAAAGTTGATTAAAAATTAATTTTTACCATTTAATGAGTAAAATAAATCAAAAGATTCTTTTTTAACCTTAGAAAATTATCTCAAGCTGAGTGTGGTGGCACATGCCTATAATCCCAGCCATTCAGGAGGCTGAGACAGGAGGATAACCTGGACAACTTAGTGAGATACTGTCTTAAATAAAAAATTAAAAGGTTTGACGGTATACCTCAGTGGGAGAGTGCCCCTGTATAAAATCAACAACAAAGGGGATGGGGATGGGGATTTAGCTCAGTGGCAGAGCACTTGCCTAGCATGCGCAAGGCCCCGAGTTTGGTCCTCAGCCCTGAATGAAAAAGAAAAAGAAAAAAATCAACAAGAAGAAGAAGGAGGAGAATGCAAAAAAGGAAACGACAATGACACTACTCCATCCCTATCTTGCAGCAAGCAGGCAACCTTGATTTTGAACTTCAATAAGGAACCTCTGTATTCCTATGTATACCCTATTATACATAGGGTAGCCATATAAGCTATTTGCCCAAACTGAAAACTTTTTGAGAGAGACAAGCAAGATACCAAATATATAATCAACCAATAGCCAGATCATACGTAAAAACAGACCTCAGATTCACAATCTGCAGCACCCATCTCAGGAAGCCAACCTGTTGTTTATAGTAACCATCCTAGAAAGTCAAACTACTACCTACAAATCAGATATGTAAGAAGTCAGACCATCATCACTAGCAAACAACCGTAGAGGCCACACAGTAGCCCCTGTATCTATTGGCCCAAAAGGGCCAAGAGTCCATTAATAACTAATAATTTCCCTGATTTTTGTTCCAAACCCAGGAACAACTATTCTTCCCTAACAGAAAACCTAGGATGTCATGCTTCTCATTAACCCACCTACAGCCAATAGTCTTCACCCACAAACACCTGAAATCTTTCATTTCTTTCCATTCTAAACTGTTAACACTTCGCTGCCTGCTTTTGAGTGTCTGACAAAATCTAAGTGATGATGGCTGTCTTTCTTGTTCTAGCAAATAGTCTTTTGGGGTGTGTGTGTGTGCATATGTGTGTGCATATGTGTGTGTATGTGTGTGTGTATGTGTGTGCGTGTTAATGAGGATTACTGTAGTTTTTGCCTATTCCCATCAGGTTGGTTTTCATTTATTTCCACAAAGACCATTCTACTAATAATTATGCTGGGCATAAAATTTGGCAAAATCAGGACAGTTCTGAGCAAATTGGGACATGGATCACCCTAATTATAAAATACAACTAGACAGAGCCAGGTGCTGTGGCACATGCTTGTAATCCCCATACACATGTGGCACATGCCTGTAATTTCCATAGGCTGAGGCAGGAAGATCACAAGTTCAAAGCAAGCCTCAATAACTTAGTGAGACCCTGACTCAAAATGAAAATGGAAAAGGGATGGGGATATGACCCAGTAGTTAAACATCCCTGGGTTCAATCCATACTAACAAATAAACAAACAAATTAGACAAGAGATTGCTAGTAATTTACAGTTTAGAAGTATGAATAGAAGGTGAGATGTGTCACTAACACTAGGTCAGGATGCCCTATTAAAGAACCAACCAGGGGCTGGAGCAGTGGCTTGGCGGTTACGGCGCTTGCCCAGCATGCATGAGTACAGGGGTTCAAACCCCAGCACCCACGTACACAACTAAGTGTCAGAGCAACAAGGGCCACGTGAAAAACTCAATAAAAATTGATTCTTTTTGTCTCTCTCTCACTGTCCTTCTCTCTCTTAAAAAAAAAAAAAAAAGAACCAACCAACACCTTTTCAATTACTCAAAGCATTAAGTGCTTGAGTTGTATTGGCTAAAATTCAGTAGCCTTTTTTGGGGGAAATAATGTGAAATTGTAGTCAGGGCATTAATTACTGGAAATAATTCCAGTGGAAAATGTTAAAGCATATTATTGTTGGTATCTGTTATTAAATCACTTACAATCATTGCATACTGCACTGAATGCAGTTACAAGGTAAACAATCTCCCTGCCCTTGAGAAGCAGGAACTCCAAAGTATTTCAAGTCCATGCAGGAAGTCATTACAAAATTTGCAGACCAGTGAAAATGAAAATAAGGGGCTCTTTTTATTTTTTTTTAAGAGAGAGGCAGAGAGTGAGAGAGAGAGAAAGAAAGAATTATTTATTTATTTATTTATTTATTTATTTATTTTTATCTGGTCCTAATTTCTCCAACACTTAATTGTGTATGTGGTGCCAGAGTTCAACTCCAGGTCTTCGTACATGCCAGGCAAGTGCTCCAACCACTGAGCTACCACTCCAGCCCCATAAGGGGCCTCTTGTTCAAAAAGTATTAAGTATTTTAAGAGGGTGATAGCAGATCATTAAACCAAGTGTAGGGCCTTTCTTGGTTGGGACCCAGTGTTACTGCACAGGTCACATACCCATGCAGTCAACCCTAAGTGTAGGATAGTACCGTATGACAACTTATAGACAAAACTATTACATGGCATAGGCTGTGAGGTTATCACTACTATTCTATGTGGTTTTTGGAATGCACAAAATGAAATTATATTTTAAAAACTACTAGGCATTGATTATATTTGTGCTATTTGCTGAATGGAATCTTTTCTAATGTATAATATATTTACGCACATAATTATCTAATCTAATAAAAAAGGATGTTTCACAAAGTCACAATTGTAGGGGCTAAAAATATATCTCAGTGGTAGAGCATTTGCCTAGCATGTGCAGGGCCTTGGGATCAGTCTCCAGTACCACATGCACAAAAAAAGGTACAATTATAATTATTCCGCTTTTTACCACAAAACTAAAGAACAAGGCAGGGACTGAAATTGGGAGGCACTCAATAGTTACTCATTAAATGAGTGTGAGGAGCGTTCAGTGGATAGAGATTTTATTAAAGGAAAACACCAGGAAAGGTTGAAAGGGAGATGGTTAGCTAGGATTCTGAAAATCATAAGCTGATCAGGAAAGGTACTATAGTCAAGAAGAAATATCAGTGAAAGCTAAATATTGTGGACTACTAATTTTATTTATTTATTAACTATTATTTACTTTCCAATAACATTATAGGCCCCATGAGTACAGGAGTCTTTTCTCTTTCTTCATATCTGTCCATACTGCTTGTGACATAATAAGCCTTCAATAAACACCTATTGACTAATAGGTAATATGCAGGTAATATTCCTTTGCAAAAAAGCACATAAAAGTACATATGGAGGAAGAGTCAGGGAAGATGACAGAGTAGGAAGTTCTAGGAATTTGTCTCCCCTGCTGGACACTCAGGAGTAGAATTGAAGTATTTCGGAGCACTAGAGTCTGTTAAAGGGTTGCACTTCCAGAAGAAGGATTGGAGAGTAAATTTTGATTTACCTCAGTTCACAGTACAGTAACCACTACCCATCATTTGCCCCAATTCCTGTGGCATCCAACTGCGGTCATTTTCCTAGAAGAGCTTCTGCTCAGCTTGCAGAAACCATGGCAGGCAAAAATCACCATGTCTTCTAAATATTGGGCATGTGTGTGCTGATCAATGATTGCTGTTTCTGACCATGGAGGTTCAGATAAATAAGCTGACAGACTTTATTGTTACACCTTCCCTTGCTGCTCGAATCCCTGTAACTGAAGTGACTGACAGGCAATTTAAAGGGCCAGTGTCCCTTTTTGTTCCCACTACTTCTTTTCTTTTTCTTCCCTTTTGGGAGCCAGATATCAAAGAGTAGGACATCTAAAAGCAACTATATGGAGAAAGGTAGAAAATGGCTACATATGCTGCAGTCTCAGAACAGGCTTGAGAAGAACTTAATTGTCTATCCCAAAATGATTTCAGGCATATAGACAGCCTACAGCATTTAAAAACAAAAATAAACAAGCAAACAAAGAACAAATCCCAGCAAACTGGGGAACAGGAAAATTATGATTTGCAGAGTTACCACATTATTAGGTTCAAATATCCAGTTTTTATAAAAAATCAAAGTAAAAAAGGCTGGAACCAGGAGTGGTAGCACATGCCTATAATTCCAGCAGCTCAGGAGGCTGAGGCAAAAAACACAAAACAACCAATTGATCAAAGAAGAAATCACAAGGAAAATTAGAAAATGTTTAGGGAAACATGAAATAAAAACAACATACAAAAGCATCTGAGACACCAAGAAATAAATAATGCAGTGAAATTTATAGTTATAAATACTTACATTGAAAGATTAAAAAAAGATCTCAACTCAGCAACCTAACTTTATGACTTAAGGAATCAGGAAAAAAAAAAAAACACACTAAACCCAAACGTAGGAGAAAGAAGGAAATAATAAAGATTAAAGGAGGGAGAAATAAAGAACAGAAAAATAATACAGAAAATTACTGAAACCAAATGTTAGTTCTTTGAAAAGATCAAGAAAATAGACGAATTTTTATGTAGATGGACTAAGAAAGTACTAATATCAGAAACAGAAATAGTATCATTACTACTGATTCAAGAGAAACAAAAAGGATTGTACCGAGAGAAGTAGTATACAAAACAAACTGGAGGGCTGGAGTGGTGGCTCAGCTGTAACGGTGCTTGCCCAGCATGCGCAAGTACATGGGTTCAAACCCCAGGACCATGTACACAACTAAGTATCAGAGCAATGAGGGCCATGTGAAAAACTCAATAAAAGTTGATTCTCTTGGTCTGTCTGTCTCTCTGTCTCTCTGTCCTTTAAAAAAAAAATCTCCCAGCTGGGTCTGGTGGCACATGACTGTAATCCCAGCTAAGACCAGGAGACTGAAAGGCAGGAGGATTATCACTTCAAAGACAGCCTAGACAGCTTTGCAACGCTTTGTCTCAAAATGAAAAAAAAAAAAGAAAGAGATGAGTGTGTACTTCAGTGGTAAAGTGTGCCTGGGTTTGATACTCAGTACTGAAAAAAAATCTCCCCAATAAGGAAAACCCTGAACTTTATGGATTCATGGGCAAATTCAACCAAACATTCAAAGAACTATTACCAATACTTCTCAGACTAAAAAAAAAAAAAAAAAAAAAAAAGAGGGAACACTTTCAAACTTGAGAATGTTATCCATTATGAACATTGATTCAAAAATTCTCAACAAAATATTAGCAAAATGATTCAGAAGCATATTAAAAGGATTGTATAGCATGACCAAATGGGATTTATTCTTATTCCTGGAATGCAAGGATAGTTCAAAATATAAAATTTGATTAATGTAATATATCACATAATAGAATGAAGGGGAAAAATCACATGGTCATCTTAATTAATGCAGAAAAAGCATTTGACAAAATTCAACACCCTCTCATGATACAAAACTCAACAAACTAGAAAGAGAAAGAAATTTCATCAACATAATAAATGTCAGATATAAAAAAATACAGCAATTATCACATTCAATGTTGAAAAATTAATAATTTCTCTAAAATCAGGAATAAGCCAACTATGCCCACTTTTACCACTTGTATTCAATGTAAACTTGAAGGTTTAGATGCAGTAGTTAGGTAAGGAAAATAAACAAATAAAAGGCATCTAAACTGAAAAAGAAGAAATAAATCTATCTTTGTTCACATATTCATTTTTTTTCTCATACTAGGGATTGAACCTAGAGGCACTCTGCCACTGGACTACATCCCTATCCCTTTTCATTTTTTTAAAATTTTAGACAGTGTTGGCTTCAAACTTGCAATCCTTCTGCCTCAGCATCCAGAATTGCTGGAATTACATGCATGGATGCACTACTGTGCCTATGGATGATATGAACTTACATGTAGAAAACTCTAAAGGTTCCACAACAAACAAATGTTAGACTTAATAATTAAAATCAGAAAAATTGAAAGATTTAAAGTCCAATTCATGAAAATCAGTGGCATTTCTATATACCAACAATGAAACATCTGAAAAAGAAATTAAGAAAACAATTATAATTAGAATAGCATAAAAAATACTCAGGAGGACTGGAGAAGTACTCAATGGTAGAATGTATGCCTGGCATGTTTGAGGTCTGGGGTTCAATCCCCAGCACTGCATACACAAATAAATAAAAAAAGAATAGAAAAAACAAAAACCAGATGGAAAAAAATTCTCTCTCTCTCTCTCTCTCTCTCAAAAAGTACTTAGGAATTAGCCAAGGAGTCAAAAACCTATACAATGAAAACTACAAAATAAATCCCATGTTCTTGGAGTGGAACACTTAATGTTGTTAAGATGTCAATACTACCTAAAGTGTTCTATAGATTCAATGCACTCCCTATCAAAATTTCAAAGACTTTTTTTTTTGCAGAAATAGAAAAACCCATCCTAAAATTATATATAGACTCTCAAGGGATGTTAAATAGCCAAAACAATTTTGAATTCTAAAAAAGGTGGAGGATTCAGTTATTGATTTACAAAGTTACTACAAAGCTATAATAATCAAAACAATATGGTACTGTATGGAAAAGAATAGAGCATAGAAAAAAAATCCCTTATGTGTATAGTCAAATGATGTTTGTTTGTGCTGGAAATTGAACTTGGTTCTACCCCACTCTACCACTGAGCTACACTCCCAGCCTGTTTTATTTTTTGAGACAGCGTTGAGATGGGAGTTTGAGAATAAAGGGAAAAATACTAAGGCTCAAAGGAAGTGCCCATACATCATTGAACTGTAGAAAGTACCCATAAACAATTAACTCCTGAGTTGCAGGACCTTGGTCAGTGCCCTGTACCAAGGGCACTGGAGGGCAAAATACAACAGAAGGAAAACTGTCCTGAAATTGTGTAGCTCCACCCTGCCTCCACCTCTAGTCTGCCCAACCCATAGCACTGGCCCTCTATTGATTTTAACACCACACACCAGTGGGTTGCTATCTCTTCCTATAGAGATAGCCAGCATTCTTCCTTGAATGTATATTCCTTGCTTGAACCCCAAAGGGGTCTCTCTTGAGATTGTCCCCATTCTCCTTTGAATGTGTTATCTACTTCCTAAATAAACCTCTATTTATACATTCTTATTTTTTAAAGAGAGAGGGGCAGTGAGAGAGAGAAAGACAGAATAAATTTTTTTATTTAGTTTTTTATCTGGTTTTTGTTGTTCTGATGCTTTGGTGTGTACGTGGTGCTGGGGTTCAAACCCACACCCTCGCACATGCCAGGCAAGTGCTGTAACCACTGAGCACTGATCCAGTCCCAATAATTAAATTCTTAGACAAAAAATAAGCAAAAGCTTCACAACAATGGATCTGGCAATGATTTCTGAGATATGCCATCAAAGACAAATGTATCAAAAGAAAAACTAGACAAATTAGACTTCATGAAAAATTTAAAAATTTATTTGTACAACCAGGGACTATCAAAAGAATAAAAAGGTACTCCCTAGAATGAGAGGATTTTTTTTATTTTTTTAAAGAGAGAGGAGAAAGTGAGAGAGAGAAAAAAAGAGAAAATCAATTCTATTTATTTTTTATCTGGCCTTTGTTTTTCAAACAGTTGTGTATGTGGTGCTGGGGTTTGAACTTGGGTCCTTGTGTATGACAGGCAAGTGCTCCAACCACTAAGTCACCGCTCCAACTCAAAAGAAAATATTTAAAAATCACATACCTGATAAGAGATTAATATCCAGAATGTATAGAGAACTCCTAAAACTAACAACAATAAAAACAGCTCAATTCAAACATGGACAAATAGAAAATTCTCCAAAGATATGCAAATGGCCCATAAGCATAAGTTGTTCAATATCACTAATCATTAGGAAAATAAGAATCAAATTTACAATGAGATAACATCTTGCATCTGTTAGGATGACTAGTATAAAAAATCCCCAGAAAGTAACAAGTGTTTGGCAAGATACAGAGTAATTGGAATTCTTGTGCATTGTTGGTGGGAACGTAAAATGGTATTGCTGCTATTGGAAAGAGTATAGCTGTTCCTCAAAAAATTAAAACTAGAATTCATATGATTCATCATTTCTGTTCCTTAGTAAAAATACATAAGGACTTAAACTAGAATCTGAAAGAAATATCCGTACACTAATGTTTATAGCAGAATCATTCATAATTGCTAAAACATGGAAACAACCCAAACGTCTGTGGATGGATGAATGGATATACATAATGTTAGCATATACATACAATGGAATATTATTCTGCCTTAAAAAGAAAGAAAATTCTGATATATGCTACAACATGGATGAACCTTGAGCGCATTAAGTAAAATAGGCCAGCAATAAAAATATGATTCCATTCATATATCTTACTTGGAGTAGTCAAAATCATAGAGATAAAAAGTAGAATGGTGTTTGCTAGGGGGTTTGGGGGAAGGAAGGAATGAGGAGCAGAGGACAGAGAGTGTAGAAGTGGGAAATGAAGTTTGAGCCAAGTGCACCAATGTTGCCTTTACTTTCTTTTTCTTTTTTGAGGGGGGGTGCGTTGGGTGGGGGGTAATGGGGATGAACCCAGGGGCGCTATACCAATGGAGATACATCCCCAGCCCTTTTATTTTTTGAGACAGAGCCTCGCTAAATTGCTGAGGCTGGGCTCGAACTTGACGAGTCCCTTCGATCGAACTTTGCCTAATTTGTGATCTTCCTGTTTCTGCCTCCCGGATCTTAGGATTTCAGTCTGCTGCCACTGCGCATGGCTCTTTCTTCTTTTTACAACCAGTCCCTTTTATGCTGATTTTAACCATTCCTCGTATCTTTGGTTTGTTCAAATTCCCCGCTAAGAGTAATTCTGCATTTGAGTAGGGTGCAGCTGGAACAGCTGCAATGTTACAAAAGAAACCAAATTAACCACCAGCTGCTGCTGAAAGTCTGCGCGCCTGGGTCTTTGTCCGCCCAGGTGGGAACCAATAAAGTTGAGTATATTCAAAGCGGGGGCCTAATCATCCTGGGCTTGCTGAATAAGCCTGAAAAAATAATTCTGCTACGAACTCCCTGAGGTTTTCGTCTTCTCCTTCTCCAGAGTGGTTTTCCCCCTCACTCGCACTCTTATCTGGAGAACGACGTGGGCTGGGTCGGGCGGGGCACCTTTCGGGGGCGGCGGGAGCGGCGATCGCGGCGGACAGCCCTGAGAAGGCCCCCTGTTCATGTGCTTCTGGCGGCCAGAGCAGGCCTGCGGGTCCGACGTGATGAAGCCCAGACCTGCAATGTTTGTGGATAATAAGCTCAAGCAGCGAATTATCCAGGTGTGTATTTTGCATGGCCCGTTCCAGGGCGCTCTTTTTCTTTTTAAGGGCGAACTCGTCTGGCTTCCTGCCTCTTTCCCTCCCAGTCTGGGGTCGGGCATGGGTCTGTCGACAGGTCCCCTCCTTCGAGGGTGAGACCGGGCTTTCTCCACCGTGGGGCGGAAAGTGGAGTTCGCCTTACAGTTCAGCCACCTTACCTTTGTTAAGTTAGGACAGAAAATCTTCGGACCCCCACATTGTACGAAGCCCTCAGAGGGTCATAAAGAACACGTTCTGTTCTCCAGAAGAGAGTAGTCAAATTATGAAACAGTACAAAAAGGTGGAACAGGTTAGACGTTATGAGAGGCTCCTTACCAGTTTTTTTTTCTTCCTCTTTCCGTTTTCTTGACTGAGTAGAAAGCAGTGTGTGGCAAATACCTTGCAATGAATGGTACAGTTAGCAAGCAATCTTGAGTTAAAACGAGGAAGATTTTCCTTCACGTTGGAGTTTGTGGCCCATATACTCAACTTATTTGACCTTCACCTTGTCAGCCACTATGCAGTCTCCTTTTCGAATTCTTTCCTATCGATCTTTAAATGGTAGAAGTGCCGGGAGCCTCTGTTCCTTGAACATGCATCCTCCTTCCTCAGCCTCCTCTTCACTCTGGTTTCTTACATTCCTTACTTCCTCTTCCCACATTCTCCTCAACTATCTATCCCTACCTACTTCTTAGTTATATCATCCGTTTTAATACCTTAAAATGTTAACTATGTATTCATGACTCTTAAATGTATATCTACACTCCAGAATTTATCTTGGATTCCACATTGGAGTATCCAGCTGCCTAGTTGACTCTTCAATGTCAGTCTGACAGCTCTCTCCAACTTAATAAGTCTAAATCAAGCTTTTGATTTTTTTCCTCCAAATATAACCCTTTTTAGTGTTGCGTGTTTCAGTTTGTTTCAGTGAAACGACTCCACTGTCCATCCAGTTGTTAACAAAACCTTAAGCATCGTTCTGACTCCCTTTTTTCACTTCCTGTGTCCATTCCACCAACAATCTGGTTCACTTTATCTTCAAAACCGTGCATTTTCTAAATGTAAGCACTTAGAATCTCTTAATCTTCCATTTTCAAACCACCATCTTGTTATATTATTGCAGTAACTGTTTAACTGATCTCTTTGATTTTACATCTACCTAAACTCTATTCTCAACTAGAGCAGCCAGAGAGATTGTTTTATTTTTTTGTTTTTTTCTTTCTTTTTTTGGACTGAGGATTGAACCCAGGGATGGTTAACTATTGAGCCACATCCTCAGCCCTTTTATTTTTTATTTTGAGACTGGGTCTTGCTAAATTGCTTAGGTAGGGCCTTACTAAGTTACTGAGGCTGGTCTTGAACTTGTGATCCTCCTGCCTCAGCCTCCCTATACACTGAGATTACAGGCATGTGCCACCATGCCCAGCATATTTTAGACATCTTGCCACAAGTAGGACTTTTGCATCCTTTTAATAGTGTATTATTTACTGCTACATAACAATAAACCCAAAACTTGGTAGACTAAAATGGATTTATTTCTGTTGCCGTTCTGTTTATAATTGTTTCTTTTTTTTTTTTATCTGTTTTTTTTTTCCTATATTTATTTGTGTATGTAGTTCTGGGGACTGAACCCGGGTCCTCATGCATGCGAAGCAAACTGTTTCTTTTTTTTAAATGGAAATTATATTGGACGATTTTTTTCCCCCTTGTCCCAGGTCCTCTCACATGGTAGGCCAGTGCTCTACACTTGAGCTACATCCCCAGCTATTTTTGTTTTTTTATAGCAGCTATGAGATATACACAAGTATAATTTAAAATAACTATAGTATATGATAACATGTTGGAGGAGGCCAGAGAAGGGAAAGATTAGCTAGAATGGTCTAGTTTTGGATACTGAGTTTGTTGTCATCTGTTAAGGATTCTTATGCCTTTTTTTCTTTCATTTTGGAACTGGGGATTGAACACAGGGATACTTTATCACTGAGCTACATAGCTACATTCCTTCTTTTTTTTTTCCTTATTTTTTGATGCATGTTCTCGATAAGTTGCTGAGGTTAGCCTCTAATTGGAGATCCTCCTGATTGACTCAGCCTCCTTAGTTGCTGGGATTATAGACGTGTGCCACTGCACCCAGCTGTTAGGACTTCTTGAGATGAGACTGCTGTGTGAAGTGAGAAAACCAGACTGGATAATAGCAATAGTGCTACTGGTATACATATTATTGAGAAACAATCTGTTTTGAAACTCATGGTAAGGTTTAAGCTTTGAATTGTTGCTCAGTGTCAGTTGGAGATAATGACTTCATAGTTTGAGTTGGTAAATGTGAGGGCCAGAATTATGGTGAATGAAAAAGCTATAATAATAGTGATTTGGGCTGGAGTGACTCAGCAGTTAGAGCACTTGCCTGGCATGTGCCAGGACCTGAGTTCCAACCCCAGTACCACATATACAATGAAGTGTCGTAGTAATGAAAACACATGAAAAACTAAAAACTGATTGTCTCTCCGTCTCTCACTATCCCTTTCTCTCTTAAAAAAAATTTTTAGATGATTTGATGTTTTCTGGATACTTGTTGTCTTTGGATAAATCAGTTAAGAGATACTTTGATGGGTAGAATAAGTGTAATAAGTGATAGCAAAATTAAAGAGGAGAATTAGGTTAATTACTTTTATTTGGAGTTGCACCAATTTTTTGGTTCCTAAGACCAATGGAATACTTCTATAAAAGTTGAGATAGCCATATGTTTAAACATGGAGAGCATGAATTAGCAGTTCTTGCATTCTTTCTCGGTAAATAAGATGTTAGGTTCTATTGTTAGATTCTCAATCTAATGTTTAAAACTATACTTATAATACAGAGGACCTAAAATAATTATTGGGTTGATGGATAAAAGAATTAATGGTAGTATTATATAGCTATTAATATATTTTCTTTTGTAAATGATGGGTTGATTTTGGAGGTGTGGTAAGTAAATTTACCTCGTTGGGAGATAATAAATACATATGACGAGTATAGGGCTGTAATTAGTATATATAGTCCTATCAGGATAACAGTTTTTTTTTTGTTTTGTTTTTTAAAGAGAGGGACAGAGAGAGAGAGAGATGGAGAGAATCAATTTTCATTGAGTTTTTCACATGGCTTTTGTTGCTCTGACACTTAGTTGTGTATGTGGGTGCTGGAGTTTGAACCTGTGTACTTGTGAGGCAGAAAAAGGCAGTTCAGTGTAGGCAGAGCAATATGGGTTGATAAGGAGATCATCTTCCTGAGAAGGCAAAGACATCCCCACTTGCGCATGTTGGGCAAGCACCACAACCACTGAGCCACCCCACTTCTCCAGCACCAGGAAAACAGTTATATTAGATCATGAGAATGGTGGGAGAATAGTGAATGGTTCTCCAATTAAGTTGATGGATGGTGGTAGTAGTAAGTTGGTTAAGCTAGCTAATATTCATCATGTGGCTATAAGGGGAAGAATAGATTGTAAGCCTTAGGCTAGAATTATGATACGACTGTGAATGTGTTCATAGTTAGAATTAGCTAGATAGAAACAGGCTGAAAATCTAGGCTTGAATTCTGGCCCTTCAGTTTGTTATGTGCTACCTGGCAAGTACTTAAATATTTTAAATCTCATTTAATCTTTTTATAAAATAGGAGGCTAATATCTACAGCATAAGAGTGTATTAGGCCAAGCACACACCTGTAATTCCAGTGATGCAGGAGGCTGAGGCAGGAGGAACTCAAGTTTAAAGCCAGACTCAGCAGTCTAGCAAAACTCCAAGCAACTTAGCAAGACCCAGTCTCAAAAAAACAAACAAACAAACAAAAAAAAAAAAAAACCCCACAAAAAACAGGGACTTTGGCTGTGACTAAGTGGTTTAGTGCCCCTGGGTTCAATCCCTGGTACCAAAGGGGAAAAAAAAGGGAGTCTGTTAAAAGACAGATATGTAAAAATCCCTGAGAACTACCTAGGACAGAGGTTGGTGCCCTTAGGTTCTCAGTCATTTTTTTTTTTTTTTTTTAAAGAAAGGACAGTGAGAGAGAGCACAGTGAGAGAGAGATAATCAATTTTTATTGAGTTTTTCACATGACTTTCGTTGCTCCAACATTCAGCTGTGTATCTGGATTGCTGGGGTTTGAACCCGTGTACTTGCGCATGCCAGGCAAGCACTGTAACCACCAAGCCACCACTACAGCCCCTCAGTCATTTTTTTATGGTACCCATAGGTCAAAAACAATAGGTAATTTGTTTATTAAATAGTGAGGTTCAAGTAAAACTTAAGAAGTTAGTCCAAATAACTTGATAGCTATTTGAAAAACAAATATGCAGAAATCAAATGAAAATTAACATATTTGTATTTCATTCTTAAAATAACCAGTTACATACTAGTAGGGTTTGTGTGCCCATTGGGTATTGCACAGATTTTCATTCCTTAGAATCAGATTGATGATGTCACTCTTATTTTTTTTTTCAAATTGATACTTGCTTTTTTTTTTTTTTTTTGTAAGAAAGAGGGACAGTGAGAGAGAGAGACAGAGAAAGGGAGAAACAACTTTATTTAGTTTTTCACATGGCCTTCGTTGCTCCAACATTTAGTTTGTGTACGTGGTGCTGGGGTTTGAACCCGGGTTCTTGTGCTTGCCAGGCAAGCGCCGAAACCGCTGAGCCACTGCTCCAGCCCCCAATATTTGCTTTTTTATCACTGTAACCTTTAAAAACCAAATTTTGTGAAGGTACAATATCATTATAAGGCGATTTACTGTTGAAATGAATTCCCTCAAGTTAGTAGTTTCTGCAGTGTCTGACATGTCATATGTCACTGTGTTCCTTCATTTAAAATATCTTGGTCAGTTTACTGTTGTATTCTATTGTTTTTGGGAACACAGACCCTTATGCACTACTATAAAGATGTTCTAGCTGTTGTCAATGTTCTTGTGATGTGATTATTAATGTTAATTAAATTCTGATTCCAGGTTGACAATTACTTGGTGATTTTTAAGGTTTTTTGGTATACTTTGTTAATTAAGAGTTTGAATTAAAGTATATGTTTCAACAGCTTGATCTCTTGTTTCTTGATAAAGTCAGTTTGAAATATTGTTTTATGTTTTTTCATATTTTCTCTTTTAGTACCTCACCAGTAATAGATGTGGCAAATATGTGGACACTGGAATCTTAGCATCTGATTTGCAAAGAATGTACAGGTAAAGAAATGTAGTTTTTAGATCTTTGCTTCCTCCACACCCCTACCATTTTAGAAATTTCCATCCTTCTTAAATTTCCAGTTGGTATCAATGGTTGTTGGCATTAACTCTCCAATTCATGTGCTTGGAATTTAATTCATTTTATGTAGATATTTATAAGCATTTATTACATGCAATGAGCTGCTTTTTATAAAAGGGGCAATAGCTACTTTTTATCTTTTAGCATCTTACAGTTGGGTCAGGAAATAAAATATTACTTTCTTTTTTGCTTCATTAGGAAATCAAAACTTGGGGCTGGAGTAGTAGCTCATCAATTATGACGCTTGCCTGGCATGTACGAGGATGCAGGTTCAAACCACCAGCACCACGTACACATTGAAGTGTGGGGCAACGAAAGCCACATGAGAAACTAAATAAAATTGATTCTTTCTCTCTCTCTTTTTTTTTAATGTTGATTGCTAGCTGCTTTTGACTGAGTTTTATTTTATTTTATTTTATTTTTTAAAGAGAGAGGGACAGTGAGAGAGACAGAGAAAGAGAGAAATAACTTTATTTAGTTTTTCACATGGCCTTAGTTGCTCCAACACTTAGTTGTGTATGTGGTGCTGAGGTTTGAACCCGGGTCCTCATGCTTGCCAGGCAAGCGCCGAAACCGCTGAGCCACCGCTCCAGCCCCTTAACTGAGTTTTATTAAGTTCAGTTTAGAAGAGTTATTCTATTGGAAGAGGTAAGAGATAGTGTCCTGAATATTGACTGTCATTTCTTAGTGCCCCCTTCTTTTTTTTTTTTTTTTTTT